>JAVQJL010020955.1:0-73303 GCA_036024295.1 Nannoperca obscura | reverse complement strand
AAAACAGAGTGAACCGTGGGAACTAGAAGAATAACATGTTTTTGAGTGGAGGGGGACTTTAATACCTTCAACTGTTCAGGCAGAACAACAAACAGACGGCGTGGTGCCCCTTTTTATATCGGTAAATGATTTTGTTAGCAAAGAATGAATAGTATGAAACATGTGGGTGATGTAACAGTAGACGGGTGTTTACGTTGTATGAGGAGAAGCCTTTATTTATGTGATGAAGGTGAAAACATCCTTCTAGTGTCAAACTCTGCACGTACGTCATTCTGTAGAGGGAACGGTTGGAACAAGAAGACAAACATGTTTTTGTTGAAACATTAAGATTTTTCTTTTTCAATTTAACCTCTAGTTTTGAAAGCATGTGTTAACTAGAAGCGTGTTCGATGTCCCATAACTCCACATCGAGCCCTGAACCCGCCCCTTAACTCTCCGTCTCCTCCTCCCCCTCCAGGAGCAGCAGGTGGTGGTGTGCCAGATGCTGCAGCAGCAGAGACAGAGGGAGCTGCAGCGCCTCACGCTGACGGGAGCGCTCGCCTCCACCCCGAGCTCGCCCATGATCGCCCAGTCGCCCAGCCTGCTGTCCTCGGCGACAGCCTCCCCCCTGCAGGGCGGCCAGGCGTGCAGCCTCTTTGGCCTGCAGGACAATGCACTTCACAAGCCCGGGGTGAGCCCAGACCGCAGGACTTCTCTTCGGGGGGGTGTATGTTGTAACGTCAGTTTTAGAAATGCAAGAAACGTTGTGTCGCTGTGTTTCCAGGCTGCAGGAGAGAAGGGAGACAAGAACGTATGACGTTTCCTGACTGCAGAGGAACGGCTCAGATGAAGACGCGGCGTCGCAGCCCACGTGAAGAACTGAGGTCAACTTACGTGACTTCTGAACGTCTTTCCTTCTCTGTCATCTTTATCTCACGCCCTCTTTTATGAATGTATAACAGGATGGACTTAAACGTCGAGGTGAAGTTTTTCTTTATATCAGAGGTTCTTCTCGTAGATTTTTGTGTAGGCAGCTTTCAGAGAGCATGGATACAGTGGTCTCTCTTTTTAAATTGCACTAATTTGTTAGCTAGACCAATGGGGCTGCTCATGAAGGCAGAGCCCCGAGCTCCTGCTCCTCCCTGCAGGTGCTGAAGTGTGAACTCCAGGTCAGAGCGTCCGTTCGCCGACTTCTCAAGCACTGGCCGCTCATGATTTCCCTCCACGGCTTCAACCAGAGTCTCCGTTCACAGACTTCTGCCACTTCCTGCAGCCTCAACCGACTTCCTTGATATTTTGTCTTCCCTTTGTGTTCACCCCACCCAGATTCCATCCAGACCTTCTCTATGTTGCGGCCTCTCACATGCACTTAATATGTAAAGGATACGTATACAGTCATTTTCGATGTGCGGTTAGTGGCATTTCAACATTAAGCTAGTTATTACCTCAGATATTTCAGCCACCCGTTTCCCGTCATTTAAATTTAGTGCCGACTTGTCACCGAATTAACCTTCACTGGAAAGAAACGCCCACCAACAACCTTGGTGTTAACTCTAAGGTTTTAACTCCTGTAGATGTAAAAATGGCACTACCGTCCACCAGGGACCAGATTTTATCCAAACCACCACGAGAGTTTCTAAAGACTTTTATATCCTTCCAGTTGCTATGGAGATTAAGCAGACGAAACCAAACATTTGGAAACTGTAAGTAAGAAATTGTTTTTCCTCAACAAGTGTGCACTTTGCATGTTAGTAGCTAACAGAGCAGATTAGCCATCAACACAGTACCTTATAAAGGATGTTTGGTACTTACTAGGTTTTTGATTTATGTGAATATTTTGCACTCCTCTTCCTCCTCCGTTTGTTACGTCACGTCATACATACATTCTTTTCATCTTCACCGAGTAGTTGTTCTTTTAGCAATACTGGATAGATAATAATGCCTTAACGATGCTAGATTTACAGAAGATACCGTGAGCCCAGATGCTCACTCTCTTGTCGTCTTTCTTTGATAGGTTTTTTTACCCGGGGTACAGTAGTAAAGTGAAAGCACTCTTCCTTAACCCATTTATACTTTTGATAGCTAACTGGTGATTTCAAAAGTGGAAATGTGTGAATAAGCGTTTAGTGGTGGTAACTGAAGTGTCAAATCCTTTTGTATCGTAATATTTTGTGTTCAGATGCAATGTTCTTTAGTTGTTTTGTGCTTCAGAGAACTGAGAAACGAGGACTTGGCTGCACAGTGGTGTCATAGGAGATGTAAACTATTATTAAAGTGCTGATACACGGCGTAGCCGGTACCAGCTGAGAACATAGTGAATTGCCGATGTTAGCACCGTTGGCCTTTTGCTGCAGGGCTGTTAGAGCCCACAGTCATGACTTAATGCATCGCAGAGACGATGTTGAACTCTTTCCTTCCACTCCGCTCAGTTTTACTAACAGGCCACTCACAAAGTGATTCTTTTATCGTGTTTTCTCCTGTGTTCTTTAACAATATTGTCATAGGTCTTTTTCAAATATTGTCTCACTTCCGTTTTTTGCAATGTTGAACATGATCTCCCACACATGTGATACCCTGAGACTAGGTTTTGTTTTTGGTAGCAGCTAACGTAGACGTCACTAGTCAGCGATAAATACTGTAGCAAGGACCGAAGGAGAATGTCGATTTATGTTGATGAAGACATGAGCCAACGCGTTGACATGAGTCCCAGTGGATTTACCAAGTATGTTATTATTGTGGACGTCCAGACACACGAGCACGTCCAGGAGACTGAGTGATGAGTGGCGCGAAGGATTTCTGAAGCGGTTTCTTTCTCATGTTGCACTGGGGCGCTTCGGGCCCAATTGTAAATCTTTTTTTTTTTTTTTTTTTTTGTATCTTTTTCAATTTTGTTGGAATACGAGTTGTATACTTTTAATATGTTTGTGTAAAAAAAAAAAACCAACACATTCACCCTTTTAAGCTTTGAACAAGATAATCCATGTTCTGAATGTCGTACTGTGTATCTTTTATGTATTTCAACATTTTAAGCACCTGGCTCTGACTGAGGGTTGACGGAGAGCTTAGTTACCTTTTGGGATATGAATCGCATGAAATGCAGTGACGTCTCTCAAATGTGTTGCTACATACCAAGTAATAACTATGCATCATTTTAAATGCATTGGTCCCTGGAAGAAAAAAAAGAAGGAAATTAAATTAAATGAGCACTGAATTTTAAAAAGGACACGCATGTTATTGTACAGTGTATTTGTTTGAGAGAATTGATCAAAACGAATTTGACAATATTCAGATTAAAGGCCCTGTAAAGTATTTTGATATTTTTGTGTGTAAAATTAAAAGGACGGATTAAGAACTTTTTTTGTCAATAAATGTATTTTACTGAGTTGTTTCACATTTTCTCTTGGGTGTTGAATGACTCAGTAGTGGATGATTAGGGTATTATTAGGGTAGGCCAAAAATATCTGGCAACCCAAAATGTGTCCTATAAATGGCGTCTTTAGCTGATCTATTATACATTAGCAACTGTTCATAAATCCATTAGTCAGATTTAGGACCACAGTAAATTTATTTTTATGTTTTTCAAAACCTTTAAACTTAATGTCTGGAGGAAGGGGGGGGGGGGGCTCCAGTCATTAACCAATCACATGGGCTTTAGCGATGGGCGGTCCGGCTCTTTTCAAAGATTAGCTCTTTTAGCTCGACTCCCTTAGAAGAGCCAGCTCTGACTCCCAAACGGCTCTTCATTTAGTATCACGCAGTCTTCTTTTAGCCCGATTTAGCAATGTGAATGGTTTGTGTTTTGGTAAGCAATTTTACATTCAGTGTTTTCATAAAAGCCTTATTTTTATGCAAAAAAATGCAGTTACTATTGTTTAACATTTAAAGCAACAACTGCTCTGACGGATTTTTGCATTTTACAAATTCTGCTCTCAGCTTTGCAGCCAGATGCTGCTGCTTTTTCGGTTTTTGCTCATTTCTTCACTTTTTCCCGACTTGCTTGCATTTAAATCTGCTCCCCGTCTCTCTGTCGTTCTGCGTGTACCTGGCCTGTACCAAGTGTAGTGGTACACACTACTACCCCCCCCCCCCCTTCTTTCACGTAATGGTATGATCTTAGTCTGTCCTCGCATGTGATTGGCCTGCATGGGGAAGAGCTGAGCAGGAGCGCCTGAAGGTTCGGCTCTCCTCGGCGGGATTCGGCTCTCCTCGTTCGCTAGTAAGGATCGGCACGTTACCGAACGACACATAACCACCGGTCTGTAGCACAACAGAGGCCATATTGAATTTTTTCCGGGATTCCGTCGGAGTTTTGTGAGGTTGTCTGAGACCTGGGACAACATGCGCGGGAGCAGCTTCACCGGCGCAATGCGGACACTAGGATGCACGCCGACCTTCAGACGACTTCTTCTACCCGAGTCCTCCTCCATGGTGAGCCCCCGCCCCCCCGTTGTCCACTGAAAGAGTTTCGGAGTGCCGAGTCATGACAGGAACCCTACAATGTATAGACAGTCTTTTCTTTTACTATCCTGAGATCTAAACACACCTTCTTACCGATGAGGCTTCAGGAAACTACAGTCTCACTTCCCCCCGCGGGATTTGAAAGCTGTATTATCTGAAGTTTTCTTATGAGTAAGTTGCACTTCTTTATTTGCACAACAACAATTACAGTGAAGCAGTCACTGGCAGTGACTCACACTCACACATGTATAAAAGGTATATGAGAATCAGACAATAAACAAACACACACATTAGTTCCTTGTTTGTGTTGTTGTTTGTGTTGATCTTGTGATTGTTTCTTGTTCCCAGGTCACTCTATTTAAGGTTAACACGTCTGTCAGAAAGCAACTGTTCACTCTGTCCTTGTTGCTGGTCAGCTGGTGCAGAAAATGCATTTTTGTATGAATTGTTTTGTATCAGTGAGTCAGTAGCATACTGGTTAAACTGGTTTCTTTTTTTACCTGTCCATAGCTTTTCAAATATCAAAGTGTCCACAGTCGTATTGTGATGTTGCTCACACGCTGCCTGTAGCTCTCACCCAGTGTTCCCGTGGTGTGTTTTGTGTGCAGGTCCAGTGCTGCCTGCAGGCCACGCAGCCCGTCCCTGCAGCCCGGCTGCCCTACAGAGTGAAGGTGTCTGCTGGGAAACGCTACGCATGGTGCGCCTGTGGACACAGTGAGAAACAGGTGAGTGTGACACCTGGGCTAAAAGCAGGATGGGTGGCAGCTCATTAACTCCCATCTGTGTCTGGTTCACATTCCCACCCGTCGGACAGCAACCTCCTGGCAGGCGGTGTGCTAGTGGAGACTCTACATTTCCTCCTGTGACTAAAGAAGCTCTGAGCTCGTGTTCTCAGGTTTTTGGAAGAGTTTCATACTTTGCCATCAAACCAGGCTGGTGTGTGCAGACACCCCAGAGGATGTAAAGGGAAGTGACAGCTAGGGATAACCAGTGTGTGTGCTGGCAGGTATGTTAATCCAGACAAACCTCACACATTTAGCTTTTTAAATGAAAGTTTTGATGCTACAGATGAATATATGTAAACATGGGAAGGCATCGGATGTCAGTGGGGCTGGGACCCACCTTCCAGCTGCGTTTATTGAGTTTTAGGCTGGAAACATGGGCGTGTTTTTCAAAGTTCCTGCTCAGTTTGCATTAAATGTGTGAATTTTAAAATGGTTTTAGTCGGTAAATAGGGTTAGTGTGTTGAGTTGAGTTTTTAAATGGTTCCAATTTAAATTCAAATATGGTGTTATTAAGATAATGGTCTGTGTAATGTTTTCAACATGTCTATTAATGTACATAGACCCGAAGCATAAGTAAGAAAAACCTTGTGTGTTTTCTGATGTAGCATGTTAAAGATGGTATAGAGAAAATAAGAAATATGTCAATTAATAATAAAGATCATTTTCTTAGACAATCTAAGCCAATTCAAATAATGCATTTGCTGATGTCCGCTTGGGGACACACAACATCCGAATAATCCAAGAAGTAATCAAGAAAAATGCTAGACTGACGTTAGAATACTGAACATCCGTCTGTCATTAAGTTGAATAAAAATCCAAAGTTACTGTGAGCTGTAAAAGATGATTTTACACACCTTTTTTCTCCCCCTCCCTCAGCCTTTCTGTGACGGAGCTCACACGACAAAAGCTCCCGGCATCTCGCCTCTACGCTTCACCCCTGACAAAGACGCGAAGCTCATGCTGTGTGCCTGCAAGCAAACCAGAAACGCACCGTACTGCGACGGCTCGCACTTCCGGGTCCTCTTCAGGGATGTGGTGAAGTCGGTGAAAGGCTTCTTTAAATGAACAGCATTCAACGTGATCTGCACTGGGAGGCAAAACAATGACTTACCAGTGTCTTTATCTTGTCTCATCTGCAGCACAGTAGCTGTGGACATCAACATTACAGTGTGATTTAATAGTGCACACATTTTCACATTAAGCTACTTTGCTTTTGTTGGGAAAATGTTTGTCCTGTATCGCTATGCCTTCATCATACTGTCAGACTGATATTCTGTCTGTAGAAATTACCACATTTTTATATAAAGTATATCCCAGATATAAAGAATGAGTGTTACCCATGTTCATATAAATATATATAACCATTAAAAAAATGCTTGAAAAACCAATTAGTGCTGCATCAGAGATTTATATAATAAGTGGCAGTTATTCTCTAAAATGTGTTTAATTGCTGTAAATATTGTTCTTTATTGGATTTATGTCAATGTGTGACTGCAGCTCATACATATTGGTATCTGCCCTTTAAAAAAAAATCCCACTAAGCAAAACTTCTTTTAATAATATATAAACTGCGCCACAGGTCCCCGTGCTGAATTATCCTACAGGTATTTGTTCATTTCGAGGACATTGAACATCACACTAAATCACTTCAGGTCAGTCTGCCGCCGACTGATATCCGACTGATTGGTTCACGTAATATCGCGTGACTTAAGTTACAGGAAGTGGTTTTCACAGTCACGTCAGTCAGCTGTGGAAGCAGCACGCAGCTAGCTGAGGTAGCATCATCGATGTTAGCCGTCAGTGTAAACATGAACACGTTGGTGACCAAATTAGACCACAGATGGATTAGTTTGACCTTGAGAAATCCTTGGGTAGCGGCCGTGGCAGCCTCCAAGGTAAAGGAAGCCACTTCCCTTTTGTAAAGATTAGTGTGACTTAAATTATTGCCAACATTTCGGAAATAGCTGGACTGTTAGAGTCAAATCTCGTATTACGTGAATTTAGAGGTAGCCTGGTGATAATTTAACGTTCAAGACTTAATTCCAGGTAGAAACACTGTACTTTCCACTCATTCATCTAACGTTTCTTTGCACATAAAACACGCCACTCGTGTTAGCCACCTAACTGTAGCCTGGTACAGTATGTGAACAAACTAGATGATAGCTGCTGCACAGCAGGTTTTAATCCCGGCTGATGAGCCCTCTCATCAGGACCGTCTGGGCCTGATTACCACTCATCTTGGCTTATACACGTGGGCAGAAGTTACAGCTTTGCTCTTGCTGAACGTGGAGTGTTTTGGGACAATGCACTGGACCTCAATTGATGTAAGAAGGCGAAGCAATAAGCAGCTTCCATGTAGAATCAGATTTATTGCTAAGTAGGTTTACACCTACAAGGAATTAGTTTTGGTGCATGGGTGCCAACAAGAGCATTAATATATACAGAAACATAGAAATAAAATCACTAGAAGCAAGAAAGAAAAGAAATATAGAGCATTTAGTGATAAGAGCTGTACATCTTGTGCAGAGAGTGCAGTATGAACTGAGGATGTGCAAAGTTCAGTTTGTAGCAGGTTATTCTCTTTTCTTAAAGTCACAGCAAAGTGTGGATGAGTGGGACAAAGTGAACCAGCTCACCTGCGTCTCAAACAGTGAATGGACTCACTAGCATTCAGTGCACCTGTGCCTGCTTACAGGCAGCATGGCTTCCCAACCCAACCCTCGTGTGACCTCCACCTCCAACATGGAGTTTACTGAGCAGCAAGGATCCTGCTGCGCTCCATCCATCCTCTCCGTGGCAGGAGGCGCTGCTGAATACACCCGGGCTTCTGTTAAAACGCTGCTTTAAGAGGTTGGATGCCAACACGGGGGTGATTTTTGCTCAGGTTCCCAAACTTCATGAATCAATAAGAATGCTAAAAGTTTAAGATGTCGCACCTTAACTGGTGTAACCAAACTGACCCCAGTCAGGGAGATGTCAGCGGAGCAAAGTGCGCAGGTTTAAATCAGTACAAAGTAAGTAAGAACAGATATATACAGGCCATAAACTCTGATAATTATTATTTAATGGGATCATTAGTCATGAAGAGTACTTCAGAGTTAATACATATTTACATTTGTTTTATTTGTAGGTACAGTCCAGTAAATGTACCTTATAGTATGACCTCTTATCTTTAAAAGAACAGACAGGTCCAGCTCTCCACACGTCCTCCAGAACCTGTCATCCCCTGTAAGAAGCCTTTCAGAGTGGAGCTGCTGGGTGGGAAGCGCTACGCGTGGTGCACCTGTGGACGCAGCAGGAAACAGGTACGGCAGCCCTTCGACGTCACCTTGCATCACTCCCGTCCTGCGGTGCACATCCTGTTTACTCCCTAATCAGCGCCGTTATCTTTCAGCCTTTCTGCGACGGAGCCCACAGAACCGAAGCCCCGGGCCTGTCCCCGCTGCGCTTTGTCCCCGAGAAGGACGCCACCGCTTGGTTGTGTGGCTGCAAGCACACGAACAGCCCCCCTTACTGCGATGGCACGCACAAGCAGGACTTGGTCGTGTCGGCTCCGCTGCATGAACAAACCGACTCCTGAAAAGGAAGCCGGAGCTGTCTTTGAGCGGAGCGTCAGTGACGTTTTTGAACATCGGTGCACATGTAGTGTTTGAATGTCGTGTCTTGTCAGTGTTTCTCTGTGCTTGATGGAGAAAGGCTGTCTTTTACATGGGAGAGATAATATTAATGTCGGACAATATAATATACTGTGATATAACAGAGATGTTACCGTGCTGTGGATACTGAGGTGTTTAAAATAGCTCTAGTTTTATTCCACCATTGTGGGCAATGTTGCAAATAAATAATCAGTACTGGACGTCCATAGAAAATAAGTTAAAGAGGGGATCTAGTAGTGTTATGGCTAAGATTTTAAGTGTGTGTGTGTTTGAATGATGTATAATTTCATCCCAGAATCAGTGGGAAGGTATGAGTGCAGAGTCTTTTAAGAGCTTTTGTTCTTTTAAATTAAGAAATAAACAGTCAATACACTGTGCTGCCAGTTGGGTCCACCTGAATTTCTACAATAATGCTATCGAATAATCAAAGCTGCTGACATCCCATAACACACCCTGATTTACTGAACTGGTTTTAATCTAACAGATTTAAAGCCAGATGCTGAAATGCTAAATGCTGAGCAAAGCTTTCTGGGGTTTTATTTTGTAACCCTCCACATTTGCTAACGTGCACAACATCACGCTTCACATTAAATTCAGGGAATCATAAACAGGACACTCAGGTCAGAAAAACCTAGTAAGTAAACATTTTATTGACCTAAAACATGCACATATGGCTGATAAAAAGAAAAGAAAAAGTATCAGTTTGTTGAAATGGACCAAAAGGAATGTTGAAATGTATGGAAGTACAACATACATGGCCAAATATCCAAATCCCTTTTGAGTTCTCCGACTGCCGCGACAAAAGGCGACACCTCTGCGAGCGTGGTAGTGCTTGGACACGTGTGAACAGAAATGTTTCTCCTGTTGGAAAATACTTGTTGGTTTGGATTGTGTGATGTGACCGTAACAAAGTGCATCAACAGTTCTATGTAATGTACCTGTATGACCTGATGAGCAGCTGCTTATACTGGACACTTATACAGCAGTTATTAACATGACTGTTCAAAGGCAAGGATTAGCTTCTTCTTTACATGCGACTCCCGCAGTGACGTTCACCGCTGTACCTTTCAGCTTGTTGTCTAAGTTTCACGGAGCCAAATCGATGCTGATGAAAATATGGAAATGAAAAGGACCCACTGCATTATACAATACAAAACGTTTACAATATCTTGTATAAAAGATAAGTTTATACATATGTATGCACACATGCTCACATTTGATACATACTGTACAGTTTGTATGTGTGCACTGTTCTAGTCTAACACACATAAACACGCGCACATACATACATACATACATACATACAAGTGTCTATTTGGCTGCACTTTTCAGTCTTTCCTGCTGAAAGAAGAAAACATTAATCCGCCTCCCGTTTCTCCAGAAGAAAGAAGGCTCGCGCTCGTCTCTTTGCTCCGTCAAAAGAAAGAAGGGAGCAATTCCAACACTGTCCTCCCCGCTGCTCTGTATACACGTTAGGTCGTCGGAGGCAAACCGCTTTTGTCGCCCCCCCTCGCCTCTTCTTTGCCGGCCCCAGAGCTCGTGCCGTTGACAGTCACCTTCCGAGCACCGGCGCCCTGTTTGGAGGCGAGAGTGTGTCGCTGAGTGTTGTTGGGCACGGCCGTACCGTTGGAGCTTTGCACGGCGGGAGAGGGGTTGTGGGCCGCGGGGCTGGACTGCGAGGACGCCCGGGGCGGCTGGGCCGCAGCAGGACTGTGGACTTTGTCACTCTGGGAGTCGCTCTCTGACGTCGGGCTGGTGTTGACGCCATCAGAGTGGCCCTGGGCGGCAGTCTGGGACGGCCTCCTGCGCTTCCGGGTAGGTTTGACCAGATACTGCAGGGGGATGGGTCCAGTCTGCGCAGAGGTAACATGCTGTTAGGATCTATGCAGGTTTTATGATGAGTCCACAGAGACGAGAAGCCTGATATCTTCTTCTGTGTCGTACAGCTCTTTACCATGAACATGGGCACTGTAGTTTACATGCTGCTGTTAATCACCAGTGCACTAAATGTGTATTAATCCACATCAGAATATAGTCCCCCACAAATGTGATATTTACTCCAGTTTGAGTAACTTTTGCTAAAAACTACATTGCCCACTTGTTTCGGGAAATGACAGCCCTTTGTTTTTTTAATTAAACTATATTGTTTTTTAATAGAATCACATCTTCAGCAGGAATGAACAGGCCCGGGCCACAGAGAGGGCAGGATGGAAAAGATGGAGTGTTGAATACAACAAAAACGTAGAATTTCACCAGTCTAGTCCAGATCTCTCAGTTGGTTCTGTTACCAAAGCATAATTGACAGAGGGAGTTGGGTTTTGGCAGGAAGTGCTCACTTAATGTCCCATTTTATAATTATATTACAATCATCTCACAAAAGGGTCATCAGCTCGCTCGGTCCACCCAGGATATTCCGGTCTGGCTACGAGCGCGTCCACATAAAGAACAACAACAGACTCAGTGAGACTGAATGTTGTTGGCAGATCACATCACTACAGCAACAAGAAAATTTAAAACTTCAGAAAAACTGATGATGCATGATGAAGGAGCGTACTTGCCCCCCCCACAGATACAAACTGAAAATCTCCCTCTAAAACACACGACTGGCCACCTGACAGCCGCTGGTTTAAGTTTATGGGATGTACATCAACTTGCAGCGACTTGTTTGAAACTCGAGTCTGCTCCGTTTTCACCGGTTTAATGAAAAATGTGTTATTTTGCCGCGTTGCTGTGCGGATAAGAAGAGGGACTGGTTTGAACACCCTCACAACACAAACTACAAATCAAACATCGACGCGGTGAAAATCAGGGATCGTGGGACTTTGGCCATTTAGCCGCCGACTCTGGGAGCTGCACTTTGCTGAACAAAACAAAAACGTGCAAACGTTCTCGCTGCCGTTGTTTCGCTAACATCCATATGTTCACGAGGACACGCGGACAGCTCCCACTGGTGACCTGATCCACTCACCGGCATGCGCAAGAAAACTGTCGACAGTGACGTCAAGTGATTTAAAGTCGTGCGACAGGTTGCCGTTAAAGCCGCCCGACGCCTATGATTTACAGCACTGTTGTAAATACTCGTCGACAAAAATGAAACCATGCCAACCACAGGAAACACAAGAGCTTTGGTAAATATTGAGCGGTCACTCACTCGTCTCCATTCATAGAAGTAGGCAATATCCATTAGTGTGTAGTAGTCCTTCAGGGGCTCATCTCCGTACAACACCTCCACCTGTAACACCGTCAACAAAAAGAACACTTAACAGTGTGACCGGCAGAAAACAGCCTGACCTTCACTTTAACATTTATAATAAAGTTTGTCCTGATGGGTGCAACGTATGATTCAACTCAACCAGGCGATGCATTTCATTTCATTTCAAGTTAAAAACTAAAAGATATAACATCTTTAGATGTTGACGCTAATATAAAGCTTCCATCATCGAGATGGAGAACAGACTTTCCACCAGCTTCACTGGACTGCTGCTGCTGAAGTCCCACTCTGCTTCCAGGCAAGCTTTTCCATTGTTCCACTGACCTCAATTACTTTTGCATGAAAGTGGAAAAGACTGAAAAAACGTTTTGTGTTTCTACCTCGAGATAACCGGCGCCGCTGAGAGTACCGCCATGTTGTCAGCATGCAATAGCATCGCCTCCCGAGAGGTTTACACAGGGAAGGAGAGGAAAAGGCCACGACAGCTGTTGTGAAAGCTGCTCTGTTGGGAACCAGGTGGAAGGCCATCTTTAAAATGATTTCTACCATAATAACCAGTTTCCCCACCCGTCACAACTGTCTTAACAAGTTGTGAACGTGCAAATCCTTTCGCAACATCCTCGCCATATTTACGAGCAAGCAAGAATGTTGGCCCGCTGTCAACTCTCCCACTTTCTAAAATCTACAAAAGGGACGATCATCACTGGTGGTATCTGAATAAGAGCCAATATTAACGTAAAAACACAATTTAACTAGTTAAAAAAGGAGCTGCATGTGGTTGTACTTGAACACAAGCCACAAGAATTATGCAACATGCTAAAAGCATCTAATTTAGGCTTTTCCATTTATCTGGCGTGACTACACGGCCGGCAGTGGTGGTGCAGATCTTGGAATAAAGAACGCTCCCAGGTGGGAGTAGTAGAAAAGGTGGGTCATGTTATAGACCTTTTATATAGCAGACATTTTGACTCGTCAGAGCAGGAAAAGCAGAGGTGTAATCAATAAACGTAATTATTACAACGACTCTGCTGCATCTGGGTGAGCCATCGTTAATGCAATTAGTGACGCCTGTTCTTTTCCTGCCATGATCCATCGAAATATGTTCTGTGATGCAGGTGTTTTACCTACATTTAGCTTTTTATCAGTCTTGGAACCCTAGAGATTAGCTTTTTATTAGCGTTGTTCAAAGATGCATCCCCATTTAAATCATCGTGAGACGATGAGATCCAAGATTCCAGCTCGGACCGTAAACAACGACCGGCACTCGGACAGTCCGTCATCCCGAGGTCGGCCGGCGGCACCGGTAGCGGGACTGGCTAGTAACTAACTTTGTCCTCCGTTGGATGCTGAGCAGGTAGGTCGCACAGAGTTTAATCTGAGCTTTGTGAGTTGCCAAAAAAACACAAAACCAAAACACTGCGAACATGCTCGCTAGAGTTTGGTGATAACTCTCTGTGGCTCTCTCACTACGAGTGATCCCTTTCACATTAAACACACATTATGAGATGATTGACAGAGCGCTTTTAAAGATGACACATCCACACAACCTCATACGGCCGCGATGTCATTACTTTAGAGTAAAAAGGTCCTTTTAAACGAGGCATTTATAAGACTGAGTCTGAACCCTGAAGTACAGCAGGAGTGTCGAATTACCCGATAGTTGTTGGGAATATCCATCTTGCTTCGGAGGAACTTGGCTAAGTGCATGACGGACATGGCTGCTGGGCACTGCAGGAAGCGTTTACCGTTGGACTGGGGACAAAGAAAAGAGCAGAGGTGTTAAACAGCAGGTGTGTCGGTTTCAACTGCTGCTTTACCTTTTATTACATAATATATAGATTTATAAAAACCAGGCTTTACCTTGTCTCCTTCCATCTCCGAATGCTGCCGCTCATTGTTTCTGCAGGAGACATTAAAAACAAAGAAAAGCTGTTAAACAAGAACGGTTCAAACCCTTTATCATCAGACAAAAACACACGGCGACGGGATCATTTCATTTAAAATATTAAACAGATGTTTGTATAGATGATGAAACACCAGGATATCTGGAAAATCCAGTATTTTTTCAAGGAATATATTCAAGCATTTTCCAAACTTTTAAGTCTTTGTGGGAATCCTGTTTTTGCATTTATTGTTAAATATGTGACTGGGAATGTGATTTAAACAGCATGTTGCATTACGTCTCACCAGGTTGTATCAAATGGAGTCAGTGTTGTTTGGTAATGAGGGGGGTTAAAGGTCACAGGGCCACACCTGAAACACCAACTGTAGGATTCAGGGCCATCAAGAAACAGATACCTCAGTGTTCTGACCCACACCCCCGCAGAAATGTTTCAAGACTTTGTGCGAAACCCGATTCTTTCCACGCAAACCAGAGTCGGGGAGACGCACGGCCGGTGTCACGCAGGGCTTGTGGCCTCTGATTGCTTCCACTGCTCATTTCTGTTGAATGCGAGTCCTGCGTGTTTATTTCAGTAACTCTGCTCGAGCACAATCAGGTAATTCCCTGTCATTGTTCTCGCATCTATCTTTCCAGTAAAAACACCCGACACGGAGAGTTCTCAGCGCTGATTGACTCACTTGTTCCTCTCGTAGAACTGTATGGACAGACTGATGATTTCATCCTCTGCTATGTTAAACGTCTCCACCACTTCCCCCGGCTCCAGCACGCGGTTCTCTGCGTAGAAGTCCCGCCTCCTTTTCATCTCATCTGGGTTTCAGAAATATAAGAAAGGGTGTGTATTGGCAAAGAAATGCATCACTGAATGGGGAGCGGAGCCTGCTTGGACAGTGTGTCGCTCACCTTTGAATAACCCCGGAACCAGCTTATAAACAATATCTTGTAGGGTTTTGTCTGCCCTGGAAGAGAAAAGAGAGGTTTCAGCATTCAGAAGTGTTTTCTCACAACACCTGCTGTGAAGCCGCTGTAGCTCACCTGATGCTGAGCTGCGGACATGTCTTGTGCACCTGGACGTCACAGCGAGGGCAGAACTTGTTGGTCTCCAGGAAGGTGACGATGCACGTTTTACAAACTGTCCGGAGAAGAAGAGGAAGATGCTGAAACATCACCAGCAGTGCTCACGTGTAGCTGGTGGAGTGGACTCACACCACCAGCTACCATGAAGGTGGATGGACACCTCACACACACACCAACAAATGTTGTTTCACACGCATCACATGGTTACTGTGCACACAGGAGTAGACTGGTTTTCACAGTGAACATTAAGGTGGGATCACTCGACATCACGCGCACCTCCTCACAACCACAACATGAGCAGGACCTCTTCACGTGCAAACAGCTGGACGGTCCCGCTCACCTCACACACACACACACACACACGGGTTCATGAAAATGCCTTCATGTGAGGAACTTACAAGAGTGCAGGCACTCTACTATGGTTGTAGCATCAATTAAGTAGCCAGCGCACAGTGGACACGTGAGGTGTTGGTTCAGATCTGTGATTTTAATCCGGTTGGGCTGCATTTTCTCCATCTGGACAGATCTGCAGAGGAAACAAACAGCCACATGTTACACAGCAGGGCACGGGAGTGTGTTCGTGTGCGGAATGCTTGCTGAGACCGTCAGGTCTTGCTCATATTGCCACACGGGGCTCGCTGAGGCCGGTCTGCAGCTCGTCCTTGGGACGGCAGCTTGTGGAGCCACAACAAAGAGCTGATCGGCGACGAAACGAGTGGAAACGACACGGTGTGTCGACAGAGAGCGTGCGGAGAGGGTCGAGCCGTGCACATCAATGCAGCCTGTGTGCTGGCACCCTCAGCAGACTGCTGGGTCGCCCCTGTGTGGCCTCTTCTCGTGCATCAGCTCCGCTCCTCGCCCAGCGGACCAACAAAGAGCGTCCGCGTTTCACCGGAGCTCCGCCGGTCCGACCGGGCGGCACCGAGCAAACGCACCCGGAGGAGACACGAGCACCGAGGAGGGGTGCAAAGCCACAGAGAAATCCCACTGGTACACAAAGCAGCCATCTTAAATTCACTGACAGGGCTGCATCAGGACGCGAACAAGAGAGGCTCAAAATGTGACACCGTGCACTTTGTGTGCGGCTCGGCAGACAGCGGCCCGACGCGCCCGACAAAGAGCGGCCGCCGATGCTTCGTTCCTACCTGATTAGACATAAAGGTTCCCCCTCTCCTCCCAACCAGGATCCAGGTAAATTATTTGGACTTGGTCAGAATTTGCAGCAGCGCCAGAAAATGGCTTTTTTCAGCACCGTCAGAGGACTGCCCATTTTGGATCACGTGATATTATTTTGTCGCCTCGTTCTGGGGGTGTACAGGGTCTCCTCCTCTGCAGGCCCTTCTCACTGTTCTACACGTTCACTTCTGCTGCGTGGGCCCGCCGTCCCGTTTCTTCTTCGTCTCACCTTTTGTTCATTCATTTATTTTAATACGTGAGAGGTGCCCCCCCCCCCCCGTGTTTATCAGGCTGTGATTGTAAATTGTGATTTTTGTCCGCATCACCCGGAGAGGCCCTGAAGGCCTCACGTCCCGGGCCCGAGCTGAGGGCTGGCCCACAAGTTCATTGAAAATGTGTTCAGTTTTCATTTTAACGATTTTTATTTTTTAAATAATAAAAAAGTATGTGTTTATATATTAATATGAATATTTAAAAGAACAGATAAAGCTATTATTAATAATAAACAATGCATAGTAAATGAAATAAAGACAAGAGATGATATACATGGGCAGAATATGAATGTCTGAACAAAGACATTTATTTTTAGAGTAGGTTACATTAGGCTTAATTGTAATGCTGATGTATTCTTACTACAAGACACCAGGAGGGTGATCCTATGGTCAGACTAAATCAAAAAGAAAGTGTAACCATGCTGCAGTGGTGGGATGTAACTAACCACATGTACTACAAATGTGAGGCTTTATTTAGATTATTCACACAAAATACAAATCAGCTAATAAATGACGATGTATTATAATGGATTAAGCTACCCTGTTTTCACTAAAGTAAGATTTTGACAATGCAGTATTGCAAACGTTTAGTATCTCGTACTGTACACTAATGACGAGCCTCGGGTACCAGGCAGAGATCATCACATCTTCTTTTGAAACCACGCGAGCCCTGGGGACAGCTGACAAAAATCTAAACTATTAATGCAAACTATATGTTGACTTCCATGAAGGCACAGTGGAAGTTTGACTGACCGAACATCTGACAGGGCAAATACAATTCACGGTGGTAGTCATGAGTGCAGGCTAGCACTATGAGGAACATGTACATGGTGTTGTTACAGAATTGTTCTTTGATAATTAGGACATTTTTAAAAAATGACCATGAGGGGGAAGGGAAAATTCAGACTAACAGGATTTTTATTCTTTTGATCTCAAATGCTGCAATCTTGAACACGAGGTCTCCTGGGGAAGAACAACAACTAAGGACTCTGACGACTTAATTAGTGAAACAGTGCATCTTATAGTGTAGTTGTACATTTATTCATGTTTGTAAAGGGGTACGCCAGTCATTTAATATTTTACATCCATGAAGAAATTATAAAATGTAAAGATATCCTGACTTTAATCCCTGAAATCAGTCCAGCTCCAAAAACATAATATCCTACACTTCCCATGATGCAATTCTTTAGCATGTGTTCGTTAGCTCCACCCTGCCCCTGTTGACATCATCAAGGTTATCTTGTCAGAATTGACACAACTGTAGTACTAAACATGGTATAGAAAATCAGTGGAGTGATCCTTCAACGTCGGTATTTCATTTAAATTTCTAATGTAATCTTTTACAGAGTGGAAGAGTAAACATACAGTTAGTGAAGAATAGAAGAACAATCAGACGTTACAGATATTTCCAAGGTTTCCTCTTTGAAGAATCCGGTTATACTACGATTTAGAATCATGTGCAAGTCTGAAAGAACTCACTATGTCTTTTCTAAGAAAT
The DNA here is from genome assembly GCA_036024295.1 of Nannoperca obscura. NCBI lineage: Eukaryota > Metazoa > Chordata > Actinopteri > Centrarchiformes > Percichthyidae > Nannoperca > Nannoperca obscura. Next base: position 55,291 of record JAVQJL010020955.1, on the reverse strand, counting down.
ACTGTAACTAAGTCAAATCACCTGGTTGAGTTTTATCCTGAAAATGTCTAAATATCATCACATCTAACCTTCTGAATTTGCTCTAATTCTGCAGTATATTGCAGAATGCAGTGCATGGCTTATATTCAGTGTTGTCAAGCCAAACTGTGGGTCTTCTATCTTTCTGCAACTGCTTGTATTTAGGGTATTTTACCTTTATGAGGACATATCTGACTGACATTACAATCATGTCACATGTTTCTCATTTATTTCTATGCAAAACTGTGACTCTATGGGGTTTTGTCAGATTATGTGACCTGATGAGAAATTTCAGCTGCATTGCTACGTTTGAACTAGTTTTGATCTGTTTTCAGACATGGTGTGGTAAAAGCCAACAGCTTAGAAATATAATCTTATCTAAATCTTTATACAACAAAATGCAAGTTGCAGTCCCTTAATGCTACACACAAAGAAAACAAACAGAAAACTATTATTCATGGTAGAGATCAGGTGTCTGAGGAAAGAAGCTGCTCTGTAGTCTGGTGGGACAGCAGCAGATTCTTCTGTATTGCTTGCCAGACTGCAGGCTGTGACTGGGGGGGGTGAGTATCCTTTGGGCTCTGCACAGACACCTCACCTCTCTGATACCACTGGTGCTCAGTAGATGATGTTCGGAGTGGTTTTAATCACCCGCTGCAGAGCCTTCCAGTCCTTAGCCGTGCTTTTGTTTTCTATTGCCCCAATAGGTAAAACACACCAAATATATCCAATCACAACAGCTCAGGGGCTCAGCAGTGCATCGATTTGTCTTATCTCACCTGGAAACCTTTGGTCAACCCAACACAGATCATGATAGGTGACAGATTTTGGTGCAATTTTTTTTTTTAGGGAATTTGGGCATTAAATCCCCCCTGGGAGAAGGTGACACACTCAACACCGGTGTGGGAACCCCTGTAGTTCCGCCCGCGGCCTGTTGGAGGCGCCGTTGACTGTAAAGTGCAACACAGACGCCATCTTGAGGAGACCCCAAACGCATCGCTTGTTGGTGGTGATGGACAACAATCTCAGGCGCATCATGATGGGATTACTTACTAACAAGTAAAACAGCATCACAGCGGGGTTTGGGTTGCAGACATTACGGGGGGAAAGGAGAGGAGCTGCCCGGGGAGAGCTCACCGCTGCAGGTTGTACTGAGACAGAGTCTGCGCTGTAGCCTGTAGCCTGATGGCCGGCTAGCTGCTCTCTGGACTCCGCCGCGGCCTGCTCGGGAGGAGGAAGGGTGGTGACGGCGCAAAATGCTCTACCGCTGACTCCCAACAAGACAGTTCACCTACCCAGAGACTCGCTGCGAGTTGGACGACGAGCACGATGCACTTATAGCTTTTTTTTTTTAAACGGTCTTAACTTTCCGACTTTTTTTGTTGTTGTTGTGTGTGTGTGTGTGTGTGTGTGTGTGTGTGTGGAGGCTCTGAGCGACAGCGAGTGCCGTCTTGCGTACCCTGAATTCCCAGCCCGAGACATGTCATCCAACTGCACCAGCGCAGCGCCTGTCAGCGCTAGCAAAACCAAGACGAAAAAGAAGCATTTTATAGGACAGAAAGTGAAATTATTCCGTGCAAGTGAGCCCATTCTCAGCGTTTTAATGTGGGGTGTCAACCACACGGTGAGTACGCCTTAAATGCCTTCGTTGTCGCCGGTGAGCGGTTTGTTTACGCCGCTGTTTTGATTTAGCTAGCCTGTTAGCATGTTAGCCAGCTGCCCTCATCTGTCAAGCCAGCGCTGATGCTTTCTTTCTTGGTGGATATTCGCCGAGTTTTTAGCGGCGTGCTCGGACAGACTAACCCTGCAAGGCTGACCCTGTGCCGAGCTGGCCGTTTTCGTGCAGCCGCTGACTGCCGCTGTCTCTCCAGCTAGCGGCGGCTTTGCTGTGCCCGACGCGTGCGTTTTGCAGGGATTCAAATAGCATCTGTTAAACTCTGCAGCTGTGGGGCGATTGTTAAAATAGCATGTCCGTGGCAGGTTGTGCATTTTCACTCGGCGTTAACAATGTGCCATCATAAATGATGGATGGGGAGGTGTTTCGGTGCCGAGTCGTGAGCTGCTGCTGCTGCTGTAGTGCAGGCATGAAGGAGTGGGAGGGGTGTGATAGGCGGGCGGGCAGGCAGGCAGGCGGGCGGGCAGCCGGAGCAGCAGGTTACCGATTTCCAGCCCCACAGCTGCAGACAGCAGCCTGTTCTAATGTTGAAATAAACCTGCTCTGAGCTTTTGTATGTGCAGCTCCTAATGCTCGGTGCCCGCAGTTCATCGCACCACACCGTCCCTATAAAAAGAGCAGAGGAATCATATCCAGCTCACTTTTGGCCGTGGCTGCCCGTGACTGTGAATTGTGATTGATGGAGTGAGTTTGCACCAGCAGCAGTCGGGTCTCGCCTGATGTGCAGTGCGCCTTGAAAAGCCGCCTCTCCGGTGTGACAGAGGGACCAGGGGATGACCTGAACGGAAGAGCGCCTGTCGTCTGTCTGCACAGTCACTCACTTTTTATTTCTGGCTCCATCGTGTCAGTTTAAAGAACCGTCTGAGCAGCACTGTTGTGATCTAATGACAGTATCTGGGCGGTGAACTGGATCCTCTTCCAGACATGCATTTGGTCAGTAATTGGCAGTAACATGGCCACAGCAGCTGTGACACTGACAGTGGAAATGTGTTTGTGTGTCTGTATCAGAATCCTTCTGCGAGACATAACATAAGAGCCACAGACAAGACACTAGCTGAAAGAGAAAGACATGAAAACCGCAAGAAATGATGCAGCCAATGAAATGCATAGGCTACAACCCAGGAATTAAGGAAGCGGCTAATGAAATGGTTATCACTGCAGCATCTCCAGTGTTCAGTGGGTGAACTTTGGCAGTGGGTGTGTGGGTGCAGCACACGGGCCCGGTGATGTGAGGTGTGGGCGGGAAGCCGATTCAAGGCATCAAACAGACTTCTCATCAAAGTCCCCCTCCTTCCAGTCAGAAGTTGAATGCATTTTTAATGTGGCCCCTGGCTGAGACGCTGGGGCCTTTACGTCCAAGCAGTGTCGGTTTATGTTCAGATTATCATGCGCTGCACCCTCAGATGTTTTTTTAAAGGACAAATTAAATCATTAAATTCATCTATCAGCGTTTCACGTCAAGGGAGTGTTTGCATGTTACTGTGCTGCTGGTTCAGGGAGCCCGTGCAGCCTCATTAAATGACACGTTTACAGTAACACGTGTTGATGTTAATAAAAACAGGGTGTTATATATACATGCACACAAAATAACTGTTTTCATACTTCTTAAAGTTATACCTCGGTCTTTGACAACTTTTCTGTCCGTTTTCAAGTAGAACTGTCAAACATTTGCTGGTCTCAGCTTCTTAAATGTGAGGATTTGCTGCTTTTTCATTGTCATTTATCAGTACATGAAGAGTCTTTGGACTGTTGGTGTTGTTTTGTTATTGTCTTTAACCACAAATAAGATTGGTTTTCTGTTATTTATGTTGTGAATCTGGAAGTTAAAGTTTGGAATCGGATGATTTTTAAAGTAAGGATGGCTGTTTATGGGCTATTGTGTCCGTGTGTGTGTTCATACTGTTCCAAGCAGGTGTTGCACTGGTATAACAGCAGGACGTTTTCATTGCATTACCATTAATACATCATCAGGGAGTTGAACTGTATTAAATTACCAAAAAGCACTGGCAGCATCGTGCACAGCCCCTTCGCCGCCCCTTTTTCAGTTTGTTTTTCTCTCTGGAGTAGAGGTATCTCTTCAATCTTTCCACCCCAATTTCCTTTGTTTGGCCGTTTTTATGTGATAATCTTACAAGGAGGTGTTTCTGCACTCCATCAGTGTGAGCTGTTCCTCTGGATGTGTTTTCAGCAGATACGATCAGAGTCGGGAGGAGGAGAGGAGGAGGGAGGGGGCTCCTGTTCTTTGGTCCCAGAGTTAATGATTGGTGCTGGCAAACACATTGGCAGAGATTTGGCATGAAACTGGCGATACATGTTGTTTTTACATGCCGAGGTGTGTGACGGTATCCGTGGCTCTGCTCTGTTAATGAGCATGTTCACTACTTGAGGTGTTTATGCATATTTTTCTCCTGAAGATGCGATGTTTAAAGCACGTCGTGACTGGAACCGCACGCCAGTGAGAACTTTGCGTAGGAGTTTGTTTTTAAATTTCAAACTGTGCCCTTGTTGATTTTGCTAAAGTCAATATTGCTGCTTTGGTTTCTTAATAATAACCCAGTGTGTTAGTGTGTCTGATCTCTCTCTCTCTCTCTCACTTGCCTCCCTCAGGTTAACGAGTTAAGTAACGTGCCTGTACCAGTAATGCTGATGCCAGATGACTTTAAAGCCTACAGTAAGATCAAAGTGGACAACCACCTATTTAACAAGTAGGTACATCGCAGCTTACGTAGCCGTCTGCTAACTGCTCAATCTGCACTGCACGTGTCCTCAAAAGGGTCACCCCACCACCAGAGTGTAGAACGCCTGCTGTCACTACAAAACAACCTTTTAAAGATGTTATGAAACGAAAACGTGTATACGTTGTATGTGTGTCGTTTGTATGGTCAAAATTACAGATCGTGCCTTTAACAACTCTTTGCACGATATACGCTGCATTCAGAATGATTGTCTGCATCCGTAATGTGGCGATGGAGATATTACTGCAGGGCCAGGTTGCGTTCGCACACAGATCTGTGTGCGTAAAACCGATCATTCTCGCGGTAACGTAGTGTAGCGGTGTAGTGTTCTCTATAAGCCCGTAAGGCTGAGAATAGCATGTGATTATCTCCAACAGGCTGTAATACAGGAGTGGACAAAATAATACAAACACCCAATAAACTACTTTTTCTCTGAAGTGGACTCTACCACAGAGACGGGTCACGTTAGGTTGGATGACATTTAGTAGTGTTTGTCAACGGTGTGTCAACCACAGTTCCACCTGCCAAATACAGGCTAAGTGTTGGCTGTGGCAGGTAGAAATGTCAGGCCACCTGCCACCATGGCAGAAACGTTTGTCTTATATTAATAAATAGAATATAAAAACTGAAGTTAAGAATAGTCAGGGACTCCCACTGAGTCTGGGTTTACAATAGATTTCAGAAGTGGCAGAAAAGTAATGTGGCAGGAGAGGAAAACACTCCGCTGCAGACCCGGATTGTGTCTGATTGATGCACCTGTAGTTCAGGCGCAAGGCGGTCCGGCCTTTCTTTTGTTTGTCATTTGCACTGCCCAGAAGTCTCAGTCAAAGCGCTAACTGCCAGACGCCAACCACCCAACCAACACCAACAGCAACCCAAATCCAGTGTTCACGTTTCAGCTCTGATCATATTTGTAGTGAGACAAAGCTCAGAGAGGCTGCTGGTGTTGTTCACTGGTCTGAATCGTACATCTCTTTGCATTTCTTTACTTGAACAAGATGAAGTCTACTGCCAAGAGCAATATGGGATTGTCCCTAATAGAACGACTGTAAATGAACCATATAAGTTCCATAAAGAATACATTTACTGTCAGGATTTGTACACATCTGGCTTTGGAGCTCACGTGTCCTGAAACTTGCTTTGTTAGCAATACTACATTTAAAAAGCCTGATGGTAGGTTTAGCTTAAAATGTTCACCAGGCAAACAAGCAGCGTTCACAAGTCGAAGAAATGCATTTAGAAAGCTGTAAATGTCAACTTGCATTGTTGTCTGTGCAGGATCCACACAAAAGCAGAAATCACTGCATCAGTCTTCCTCTGCCTCTGACCGCGTGTCTCTTTCTTGTCAGAGAAAACCTGCCTAGTCGCTTTAAGTTCAAAGAGTACTGTCCCATGGTGTTCAGGAACCTGAGGGAGAGGTTCTGCATCGACGACCAGGACTACCAGGTGAGTCCCTTCCCGTTAGAAGATACAAACAAACTTCTCCTTCGAAGACGGAGTGTAACGGGATGTTTTTTCTGTTCTTCGTGGCAGAACTCTCTGACGAGGAGCGCCCCACTCAACAGCGACTCCCAGGGTCGCTTCGGCAACCGCTTCCTGTCCAGCTACGACCACCGCTTTGTAATCAAAACCGTGTCCAGCGAAGACATCGCAGAGATGCACAACATCCTAAAGAAATATCACCAGGTAGAAGCACCCCCCCATGAGTATCAGGGCTTTCATACAGTATTTAATCTAAATGTTCACTGTTTACATGGATGCAGTACAGGGGGGGGACATTTAGGAGCATCAGTCGGTGAAAATAACATCGAACCTGCTTCCTGCAGTCCAGTTTTAATCCGTGTTCATACTGTAAATTTGATTTCTCCCTCCCACACTTCCCGGTCCACTCTCCGCTCTCCTCCGCTGACTGTGTCCAGTTTATAGTGGAGTGCCATGGCAACACGCTGCTCCCTCAGTTCCTGGGCATGTACAGGCTAACGGTGGACGGGGTGGAGACGTACATGGTGGTGACCCGGAATGTATTCAGCCACCGCCTCACTGTCCACCGCAAATATGACCTGAAGGTAGGATGTGTGGCTTTACTGTCCTGCAGATAAACACACACACACACACACACAGAGACACACAGAGACACACACACACACACACACACAGAGACACACAGACCACTAAATACTACAAGGACACGTGCGTCATCATCCATTTCTCTCATTACACCTGTCACCACTCGTTGAATGACAAAGAGAAAAATAGAAGTGAACGTTTATTTGAAACATGAACACGACATAATAATAATAAAAAGGAAAAAATAATGACAGAAAGAACTTAAGTTAAGTTTAAGAACTACTTTTTTGATGAATGGTCGTTCCAGGTCTTGTTTTTGCTCATACCAGCTTTCTCTTCTCTTTTTTTTCATGAAATAGTCCAATGATTAATAAAAGGGGAACTCTGTCTACAAGAAGAATTGCTGTACAACTTCTCACATGTTTGTTTTATGACCTTCACTAGTGATTGTTTGACCCAGAGGAAGATCTCTGTGCGGTTGGCACTCACTTACCAGCTATTGTTAGAGGAAGTTTGACTTGGATCTATTGTTTTTCGTTTAATGGTTAAAAAACCCTTTAATAACTGGTTAAAGTGGCTTAAGATAAACAGAGTGAATGGGGGCTCACATCAATCCACTGTGTATGTTTTAGGATTTGTTTTCAGACGGATGAAAAGGAAGAATTTAAATAGAGAGAAGTTCACACTTCCTGTTAAATGTGCAGATTACAAAGCCAGCTCATCAATAAAGGATTATCAGTTTGTGCTGAATATCACTGCGCACAGTTTCCCCAAGTCTCATCTCCTGCCAAGTATCTCCTGGATGAAACAACCGTATTGACAGTTTTAGAAAAGACGAATTAAAGCGACGTTATGCTCACAGCGCCTCTGATGTATCTTGAGCTGCTTTCAATTAATTCTATTTTTATTCGTATTTTCTCTCATTTTCAAGGGTTCTACAGTCTCAAGGGAAGCCAGCGACAAGGAGAAGGTACGTTTGATTTCTGTGCGGTGACAGCTGCTGCGGTGGGACAAAAATAAACGCCCTCGGCTCACCCCAGAGGCAAACCTGTCGAATGACTAAATGAAGTAGTTATAAGCAAGCACATGTATTTTAGGAGCACCTTTTGCACTGGCCTCATGCTGTCGGTGTGTAATACTGGTGTTAAGTATATCTACCAATGGTTCACTGTGTAGTTGTTGGGATGGGACCTCAAACCTGGTTCCGTTTCCCCAAAACACTGATGAAGGTGCTGAAGGAGTCGAGTAGACGTCTACGATTGAATGGAGGCTAGCGTCCAACAGGGACACGCCCACTGTCTAGGGTTCAAATCCAATCCCTCCTAACGTTATGTCCCGCCGCTCCGTCCTGTTTCACTATGAAATACATCAGAAGCTAGATGCACTCGACAGGCCATTTCATCGTTCACTGAAACCCAGAAGACCAACCTGCTGCTGTTTGATACCAACACATGTTCCCCCTCTTCAGGCTAAAGAACTCCCCACTTTTAAAGACAACGACTTCCTGAATGAAGGCCAGAAACTACAGATAGGAGACGACAACAAGAAGTACTTCTTGGAGAAGCTAAAACGGGACGTAGAGGTAAGAAAGGCAGGTTTAAGTTAAATAATGGCTGTGATGGTGCTTTTTAAAATAAAATAATGTAGCTATGTGATCCGTTGCTAGTATAAAAATGTGAATTGATGCAGCTTCAAGTGATCATTTCTGTATTTAAAATGTTACTTTGAATACGTTATGATTTTAATTTCATATCACCCAGACCTGCCTGTGCAGATGTGACGAGGCATCACACTGAGGTTCTTTTGTTCTGTGTGTCAGTTCCTGGCCACCCTAAAGATCATGGACTACAGTCTCCTGGTGGGCATCCACGACGTGGAGCGGGCAGAACAGGAGGAGATGGACGTGGAGGGCGTGGGAGAGGAGGAGGAGTACGAGAACGATGGGATGGGCGGAGGCGTGCTTACTGGCTCCTTCGGCACGCCTCCCGACAGCCCGGGAAACCCTCTGAACTGCGGGGGATTCTTCGGCCCCGGGGAGTTTGACCCCTCTGTGGACGTTTACGCAATCAAGAGCCACGACAGTAAGGGTCGTCTTCCACATCCACGTGACCTGCTGAACTTGTAGCTTTAGATTAAACAGTGGCAGCTGATTAGATGACTTCTTGTCTCTAACAAAACACTAAAATAAGATGTACGTTGCCAATGCAAGAAATGTGCATTAGAGAAACCAGTCAAACAAAGGCACAGGAAAAACCATGTGATGTGTTGTTGTTGTTGTTGTTGTGCCTAGGTGTTGTGAAGAAGGAGGTTTACTTCATGGCTATCATCGACATCCTCACGCACTATGACGCTAAGAAAAAAGCTGCACATGCTGCCAAAACTGTGAAACATGGGGTGAGTGTCAAGACTACGTCGTGATCAGTCTGTAGCTACACATGAAAAGGGCTGATTCAGAAGCCCCAATGTGTACTATATATCTATACTGTGTGTATACACACACACACACACACACACACACACACACACAGAATAGATGTATTCTGTCAGTAAGCTAGCTACATCCAGTTAGCTACAACAACCAAAGAGCAAGACATTTGCTCTTAGCCAAGTCTTGTTTCTGCAAAGACAACTCTGATTTAACTTGCTAGCTAGCTGCTTACTGCTAACTGCTAACCCAGCTAGTTAGTTAGCTCATAAGGTAGCGTGTGTAGCTAGTTATTGTACCTGTGTATTGTGTTTATTTACAGCAACAGCCTCTAGTTTGTTGATTCACAATAACTTTAGCATTGGTGATGCTTTAGCTAACAGTTGTTGAGCTTACTGAGAGAGACTGGGAGAGCATGTGATTGGCTGAATGGTGAGGCAATAATTATATTTTGCATAAAATATATAATAATGAGGTTAGTTTTTTATAATGAAAAAAGTTTTAATAATTAAATGAACAATTCATTAATAATTACTTATTTCACAATGTCTTTAAGTAAGATATTTTACTATTTTATTTATTTTATTATTCTTATTTATTTATTATTTATGTCTTCTTTATTTACTTAATATTGAACACTTTGGTCCTCCATAGTAGATACCATAGCATTGTCTTTTTTATGTAAATCCTGAAACATTTACTGTAGAAAATGAATCGTTGCAGAGTTTTATAATTGATGAATCATCATTTATCAAGCAGAAATGCTTAACATTCTCTGACAAACAGGTGGAGATATGCAGAGTTTTTTGTTTTATAACATTGTACGTTAAATATCTTTGGTCTTAGACTGCTGGTTTGACAAAGATAGGACACTGTGATCTGCATTTTTCACTATCAGATTTTTTATGGGCAAGACGAATATGTGTTTAATTGTAAAAACAATGAATGAAACGATTAATTAATGACAACAATAGTTAGTTAATGTAACACAGCAAATCTTAAGGCGGTGCGTCAGGTCCAGAGGCTCCTGGAAGTGTATTTTGTTTTAGTGTAGCACTAAATATAATGGGAATCAAAAGTATTGACATTCTCGAATGATGTATTGTTCCGTCTCTCATTTTCTGCCCTTTTTCTTTTTTGTTTGTTTGTTTGTCAGGCGGGGGCCGAGATCTCGACGGTGAACCCGGAGCAGTACTCCAAACGATTCTACGAGTTCATGTCCAACATCTTATCATAGACTCATCTCCCAGTCACTTGCTGTCATAGATCTGTCGAATGCCACGCACTTATTTCTCTTCTCTCTCGCCTCAGTGTAGGTCAGCCCCTCCCCCCGTGCCTCTTCTACCCCCTTAAAAAAAGAAAAGAAACTACCAGTATCCTCCCACAGCCAGGACCAGTCTGGTAGGAAGGCCTGCACCGAGCCTGTTACACTGTCCCCCACCTCCCTGGCTCTCTCATCCACTGCAAGGAAATCCTGGAAAAACCCCTCACTGAATTTGGAACGACCTCCTGATAATCTCCCTGTTGTTATTGTTATTATTATTATTATCATTTTTAAATTCTCTGCCTCCCAGACCTCCTCAGCCACCTTGTTACTCCTCACGCCAGCACGGAAACTGTCTCACTAATGCCTTGAACGAGCGTGTCAGCTTCAGCAGTTAACAGTCCGTTAGTACAGTCTCTTCGGTTTCTGTTTACGTCGTCGTTCTTATGATTTCTGTTCGACACAAACACGCACTCACACAGATGCTGAATGGTCAGATCGCATGACAAACTCTCTGACAGTCGCCATCAGGCTTGTCTCTCAGTAACAACAACAACAACAACAACAAAAAGCACTGCTGACAAATTGGAACGACCGGTGATAAAAACATTACTATATAATGGTGTATTAAGTAAATGAATGCAATATCAAAAATGCATGGCTGACGTGTACATGAGACTCCACCAGTAACATCAAACCACTGAACTTAGCATCTGAGTGTTACGACTAAACCGACAAAAGAGAAAAAAAAACTTGGTGTTTGAATGTTACGTTGCCATATTGTTTTTGAATATTTTTGGAATTTTAACCGTGAGCTTGGTGGAGGTTGGTATAAGAAAAAGAAATTCACATAAAAAGGGGAATTCTGCAGCAAATACTTGTTTTATTACCATAAGGATCATTTTTATATCTTGTTTACATTAATGTAGCAATTTTGTGTTTGTATACAGTATTGTTTTGTTACCAACAAACATTAGAAAAAAAGGTTACTTGAAAATTATTCATTGCATATTAAAGGGAGTTTTATCTTGTTTTTGTTGTTCTGCTATGCTTCTTTCGTCAGACTGTCCTTCAAAGGCTAATATACTTTGCTGCTAATGAACATCCTTTTTAAATACTTTAAATCTGGAAACCACAAGAGCACACTTACCATATTACATTGAATAAATTGTTATGTTGTCTCAGACTTGTACCTACATTCAGACTCTGCTCATCTTTTTCATCCAGTTTAGTATCAAGTATTTCTCACCTTGCTTGGATTTTTTTTGAGGGGGGAGGGCTGTTTAAAAAAACAACTATTAAGACTTTATTAATGCCTTCTCCATCCTCTTTCCAACCTGTAGAATACGACACGCCCACTGATGACATCAACATGTTTTGGGTTCCACACCAATTTATTTTTGGTCAAAATGTTCCAAACTGTTTAAAATGAGGTGTGCGAATGTCAACAGAACCCATCCCGTGTTGGTGGAGAAGAGGTATGTGAGATGCAGCTGAAAACTCCAGAAAAGGCTAGTAAGTGGACACTGAGTTGGGCTTTTTTTTCTAATAAATCATCTATTTAAGCAATAAGGCTTGGCAGCCTATTTTTGTTAGACCCTTCCTGCATAGAAAATTTAATCTGTCCAAAATCTGTCGCAGCAGTGAACAAAAAAACTGGTTTACAGCTGCAGATTTTTAATAATGGTGGCTGAAATAAAATGCGAGTACTCGACCAATCAGAAATGTTCAGCACCGCAAGTCCCACCCCCCAAGTTCCTATACTCTGCAGTGTCATTGGTCTGGTGCTACTTGCAGTGTGACGAGCTGGAATAAACAAAACCCTGCATATTCCAGGTTGTAGTCTAAAGAAAGTTTAAAGTATTTGTGGCCAACCGACCGAATTCATTTTAATATCAGTTGCCAAATATGGCATCCTGTAAATTACATTCACATAATATGCAACAAGGAAGTCTGGTAAGTAGTGGCTATGTAGTGCAAGTTCGTCCAACAACCAGTCAAGCTCATGTTTAAACCTGCGTTCATTTATTGAACAATATCAATAAGAAGAAAAAGGAAAAAAAAGACAGTACAAGCATTGTTTATTATTTGTATACAAAACGTGTGTTGGGGAGAAACAGCAGCTCTAGTCCATCCTGGCCTTCAGGGTTCTTGTGGTGATCTTGTCTTTCTCACTGCCAGAGAAAAGAGGAGGCTGTCAGTCACTGCAAAGCTGCCACCCCACCCAACCCGTCATCACTGTACTTACATGACATGCACGACGACTCCCATGCCAGAAACTGCATCTCTATCGACTGCATTCAGCATCGCCTGGGAGATGGTCTCAAACAGGTCCTCTGCTTCCTGCACCATCAAACACATTCCTCAAATAAACATGGATTTATAACTAAAGAAAGAGTGAAACCTAGATAGACCTCACATACTGTAGAAGAGGAGGTGTCTTGAACTAGCCTCTATGGCACATGTGGCAGTTGCATGCACAGAAATGGTTCCTTGTTATCATGTAACATCCCAGGAATGTTAATTTGCACATAAAAAAAGTAACTGCTTGCTCATGGTGGGAATTGTTGGGACTGTAAATCATTTTAAGAGTACAGTCTGGATATGGCTGTATGAAAAGTGCCCTGAGATATTGTCTATTATGATCTAGTACTGTACAAGATAAATTTAATTGAGTTAACTGTCGTTTAGCATCCAACAGCCAACCTAAGAGTGACTTCAAAACTTCACACAGTACTTACCATGTCTGGCTCCCACAAGGACTCACACATGCCGTACATCTGCTCCGAGCAGGTGCCACTCACAACAAAATCTTCCGTCACCATGGGGCAGCCAATCAAATCCAAGGAGCAAATGAATGGCTCTAAGGTTTTGGGATCCAGTCCGGCGATCACAGGCTCAATGTAGTATGGCCCAAACCTAATGAGTGGATCACATATTAACCAGAACGTCTTTGACCTTCTATGGAAGTATTTATGCCTACAGTACGTCGGACAACGAAGTTCAGGGCACTCACCTCCTTTCATACAACAGGTTGGACACCATGCTCATGAAGGTCTTGGGCTTGATCTGGCGACCCTCCTTCAGCTCGTACAGGTTCAGTCTGAATTTAAGCCTTTGGGATCTACACACGAGGCAAAGACATCCAGTTACCACTGGCAGTGTTATTCATCGGTCCTGAGAGAGTTTACATGTGATGATACTTTTCTAAAAACCATTCACTTCGAATGCAAATTGAACTTTCCTAGCTGTGACTGACAGCCTTACTAAAGCTGTGTTTCCACTCCAACTTATCAAAGAACTAAAAAACGTTCCTTCAGCCCGTTGTAGGTCTACGTTTCCAACACAAAGATTAGGCAAATTAGTCCGCTGATGTATGAGTGGCTGAAATAAAATGCTGCGAGTACTCAACCAATCCCACACCCAAAGATCCTGTACTTTTGGAAAATACTATGATCCGAAAGTCATTTGTAGAACTTTAAAGACAATCTGTCGTCATGCCCGGGGGGTGAAAGAACTGCTTTGCCACGGTGAGAGAGGAAAAGACATCGGAGGTTAAAACACACTCACACTGTCTGAACATCAGTGGCCAGTCCAGCCAGCCCGATGTACAGCCTCTCTCCCATGGGGAAGACCTTCTGGAAATCTGTGGTGACCATCTGAGCCTGGATGCCAAATCTGCGGTCTGCTGCTATCGCCACACAGTTCTTCCCCCGCATGGCCATGACGGCCCCTCCATTATAGGACATAATAGACTGGACATATTAGAAAGGGAAGAGAGGGGTAAGTCAGTCAGGGCGACGGAAGATTTGTCAGCTACAATTCTAATGAATCAATGAATTGTTAAAGCAATTGCTTATTAGAGAAGCATTTTTTACACATGCTGACATTTTATTGTCTTGGCTAACTGAGATTACAGTCCATATGTGTTTAACATATAAATAATATACATTATATTTTGTCCTCAAAATACAATATCATGACTTAAAATATATAAGCAAAAAAGCACGTGTGTATTTAATTAATCTGGGTTATTTTTGACCTACAGGTGTAAACATGGTGCAGTCATTATAAAGTAAAATAAAGTTAGTACTCATAGTTATACGACATAAACAGTGAACACGTGTCGGAAATATCACGCAATATATCTATAAATGCAATGATATTTAGCGTTGCTAACTTGTTACGATTGTGGTTGTTTGTTAGTTTGCTGCTGACAGTACTTTACATCATAACCACACTAGCTGACGTTGAAGCTTGAGCTAACCAAGCTGACAATGCCTGATTAAACGTTAGCTGGTGTTAACACAAGATGAGCTTCAACTGTTTAAGTTGACCTCAGTTCTAGAAGCACAATGCCATGAAAGTGAATTCAGGAAAGGATAGTAACCCACTATCTAAAATATAACGTTAGCTCATGTGCAGCTACTTAGCTAGAAATTATTTAGCTTTTCAGCTATCACTACTATTATAATGTATTCTTCTGTAACGTTAGCTGAACCATTACTTAAAATATAAAGTTATCTAAGGACATTATAACAACATGTAAAACCTAGCCTATGGTAAAATCAGTTTAGAGGAAATAAAAGCTAACTTTAATGAGCATGTTAGAGATGTCTATGAGCTACGCTACCAACATTAGCTTAGCCAAGCTCCTGTAACTCTAATCTTTATTCACTCATTTTAACCATTTTACACAACAAACCATACAAATATTATCTAATGTGTGATATTCTTACCATTGTGGCGGTGTTGTGGTATATTCCTAACTGCTAGAACTTGCAAACGCCTTCTTCTCAGCTATTATGAATAGCTGCTAGCTTCCCAGAGTGACTACACGATTTAGAAACACACAGAGATCAGAGTACCTTGATTCTCCTACGTCATCTCGTGCGCAAAGGTAATTGGCTGAATTAACGGCTCTGGGTGAAAATCGCTGCTGTCATTGGAGGAGTGGCGAACGTGTGCGTGCATAGTTTGTTTGAGGCGTGTTAAAGCGAAATTAAAACCGGGAGGTTTCTTCTGAATGGAGGTGCTTCTAAAACTGTATAGTCACAGACAGGTTTTATGTCAAACCCTCACTGGGTTAGGTAAAATGAGGTAACTAATAATTGTTTAATCGGTTCAAGTCTCAATTTTTTTTTTTCTTCTAATTAATAATGACAATTAACGACAATGAGAAAAGTTAAAATAAGTCCTAGACTGCCCTCAAATTGTTTGACAAAGGGCTACAAAACTCAAAAAAACCTATTCAATCAGCATTAGTACAAATAGCCACCCATCCATATTTGCACCATTATTATCACTAAACTTGTTAAACAATGAATAATCACAATTCTGAACAATAGATGTCGTGTCAATTGACAAATAAAACTGCTAAATTCTTTAACGCCACAAAGTTGAATGAGGTTTGAGTGATATGTGCTTACTGCGGCTTACTGATTTTTATCACAGTCAATTCAATTCTTATTATACATCCTGATAAAACAGCTTTAAAGGTGAGCTCTGTCATTTCAGTTTTGGCACAAACAACAAAACAAGGACCATTTATTTTCTGTGACCTGGAACTGTCCCCAATGATAATGGTTGGAGAATATTTCTGATGTCTGCTTTAAGGTTCCTACTCACGGGTGTACACTACGTATATTACAAAAATATTGGCGATAAAAGCAGGTCCTATCATACTGTAACAACAAAAACAATATAATGTACAAAGTTCAGATCACAGGAACGTTAAAGGGGTATTGGAAAGTCGTTAGAACAGATCATGTTGAGCCTTTTGCATTTGAAATATAAATGATGTTCCCGTTGTGGAAATTGCTTTTCAAAATAAAAGCCATGGGTAGACATGGAGCCATGTAGTTACCCGTTTGAACTCATGACATACTCCCACCACATCATCCATCTTCAATGCATTAAAACATACATACTTGCCTCAATACATTAAAGAGGCAGATGGAGGAGTGGGGGGCTCAGTTCAGTTCAGTTTATGTGTATGATGCATGTGTTGCGTCTTCATCTCTTCATGAAGTTGTCCAGGGAGGCTGGCGTCCTCTGAATGGAGTGGATATTCCTCTTCACTCGGTCTTCTAAGGAAGAGCTGGCAGCGCTCTCCAGCTTCATGTTACTGTAAGAGGGAAAGGGAAAGGAGTGTTACTAACAACTGAGCATGCAAGAAACAGGTTAAAAATGAAGACATCAGGAGGACATTATTAATGTGTCCATAAATGCCACACCCTCCGGTAAGCTCTACTCACTGAATGAAGCCAGCATGGCGGTCATGCTTGACATTTTGCTCCCGCTGCTTCTCCTGCTCGTCCTGCCTCTTGTACCTCTTCACGTTGTTCTCCCTGTCCTCCTCCCTCTGCTTGGCCTGGTCCATCATCTCCCGCCTCCTGCGCTCCAGTTCTTCTGAGGAGAGCTTTCTACATCAAGACAGGGAAAAAAAAAACATGGGAAAGTGACTGGAACCCGTTCAGTGTGGGTGGTGATTTATTCAATGCTCTAAAAAACAGATCACTATTTAAAAAAATAAATGTTCTTTCGCCATGCAAGTCCGGAGGAATTTAATTTTTGTTGTATGCATGACATGTTTTTTTTATCAAACTATAGTGCAGCAACACAACTGTTTGATAGAAAATATTCCAACATTTTGAATCTACTTGCACAAAAACAGCTAACCGTGGCAGCAGCATGACTGAGGGGATTTCAGACTGAACACTCCACCATTATAATCTGATGAGGAACGAGCAGCACTAAACTGAAAGGTGAATGGCGTACTTCTATAAGCCAGTCTGTCACAATGAGAATAATGTCAGGAGTGCAGCGTCCACACTTTCTGGAGCTCTTACTTGGACACGGCGTGCCTCTGCTTGTGGTTGCGCTCTCCCTGTGCGCCGGAAGCTCTGGGCTCGACCTTCCTGTCACCTCGGTGTGAGGAAGAAGAGCGGGACTGACTCTCCCTGTTGTTCCTGTGAGGCGAGCGGGAGCCGCTCCTCTCGCGGCGCCCCGAGTGGTTGGAGGGAGCCGAGGACTGGTGATGTCTGCCAGCAGGGAGCTGGGGGGAGGGAGACCTAACAGTTAGGACTTATAAGGGTGCTGGTCCAGTGAGATATTATTCACTGAAACTGTAGAAGAGATCAGAAATGAACTGTGTCTTAATGAAAGACTGCTTTGCTGCTCACTGACCAGCAGGCCGTAGCCTGGACGATGGTGAGAATGAGACCTGCTGTCTGCCGAAGGTTCATCTCGTGAATGTGACCTAAAAACAGATCAAATGCCACAATTAAAAACGTGACATCCTGTGTGCAGTCGTGCCGTGAAACCCGTGATAGAAAACATGGTCTTTCTGCATAACACGCTGCCTTCAGAGGGGACTGGCGAGCAGGGGATGACGTGTACACGACATGCTTGGCGTTCAAGTGGTAAGTCAGGAGTACACCGCTGCTAGGCAACGGCAACATGGATGCTCAAAACTCAAAAACAACTAAAATTACAATATTTTAACTTAATATCCACTGAAAAATGAACTTCCATGGCCTCCACCATTTCTGAAAAAGGTTCATATGGACTCTTCTCGTAAACACGACCGCATGTGAAGGCACCATTACTTCATGTGCTTTGCTGGTTGAGCACACATAAATCACTTACATTTAATATGTTCCAATTATTTCTTAAACTCCCAACCTACCTGGGTTTTTTCTCGTCTTCACCGTCTGAGCTTGAACTTGAACTCCTTCTCTTGTGCTTCTTCTCCCTTCTCCTCTCTTTGTCTCCTTTCTTCTCTTTCTTCTCCTTCTTCCTCTTCTTTTTCTTGTCCTTCTTGTCGAGATTCTGGCGCAACTGCAAGAGAGCCAACCAACGTTTAACCCACAAATGGAAATACACGACAACCTCCTGATAAAGTTAGCAGAAACGTAATCCACGTAAATGTCAGACGTGGGCGAGTTGGTTATCTTCATCTTCAAGAGATCGTCAAAATTATTCCATTACAAACGCATGCATAAAAACTGTTCTTACCATTTCTTTAATTTTCTTCATCTTCACTGGATTAGTCAGGACTTCCCTCTTCTTTTCTTCCTCACGTTTCCTTCAGAAAACAAACAAAACATAAATTAACACGATTTGCAACTTTTAGCACATTTTCAGAAGAGCTTTTGAAGAAGAGAGGACTTTCTATAACCTGATTTCGAACAGCGGGTCCTCCCTGATCTTGGCGGCCAGGTCGAGGTTGGAGGCGGGAGTGGCGGGGTTGAAGATAGACCCAGGCAGGAGGCCGGTCTCGGCCGAGGGACCGCTTTCGGCTTCCTCGTACTGATCGGTGATCTGCTTATCAATGGGACGTCCCAGCAGATACTCGTCTCTGGAGACCTGACCAGCAGGGCCCTGGTACATCCAGTCCAGGCGATCATCCTTCTTTCTGTCATCACACAGAGAGACACCATGACTTAGACATTGTCTTAACTCACAAAACAACTTAGGAAACAACAACATCAGAGGACTGACTTGATGGCTCCCCGTTCCTCTGCGAATCTTGTCATTTCTTCTCGGGTTCGTTCCTCCTTCAGCTCTTTCTGGAGCTCCTCGATCTTCTTGCATTCAGCCTCATGTTTCTGCTCAGCTTTCCAAACACGCTCAATGTTTTTCATAGTCTGGGGATGCCAGCTCTTTTTCAAGTTCTGGCAGAAGACAAGGTTGAAGAGACATTTAACAGCTGTGAGAAACTACCACACGCTGGCTTCAGTGTAGAACTATAACTTGAATGGGGTTAACAGTATTTCCCTGTCAACCAAGATTATTATTAAAAATCTGACGGCAAGCATTCAACTACATACGATTAATAATGATCTACTAGGAATCCATAACATCTTCAGGTTTGTTCGGAATTGAAATGATCTATTTAGGACTTTTACAGTTGACCCACATCTAATGCTGTTAGTTTACGTTAAGCTAACGCAAGTTGTGTCCGCTATTAAAACATACAATTAATATAACACCAAAGATAAAATGAGTATTGCCAAACTCGTAACAATGCCCAGTATGTATCAACTTGTGTTGTAACCGCTGTAGAGACAAACGAACATCTTTAAAGGCCCAGAATCTGAATGGAGTGTGGTATTAACAGCTAAAAATAAGCTAAAGCTAAACACGATGAGATAGCTCGAACTTACCAGATCGCCGCCCCCCATCTTGAAAAATTCGTCGATTCAGTCCAACAAAAAACTGTTAATAGACAAATCTGTCCTTAAAACTATATAAAGTGGAACAACAAGCGATCAACGCTGGCCAGAAAATGGAGCCGCCGTTGCTTGTTGTGTGATGTGTGTGATGTATTTCCTGTTGTGTGAAATTCATTTTCCGGTTGCAGCTCGTGGTGCCTTCAGGCTCCCGTCGTAAAGTCCGGACATTACAATACTATCGTGAATACCGTAAACAATCAACGGAATGACTCAACACAACTTTCAAGTGGATTTGGTCTCAGCTAATAACGTTGTTTCAATGTACGTGTTTTGGTGGTTGTTAATTAGTTGCACAAACTGTATCATGTAATTAAACACATCGTTTTTAGCATCAGTTTGTTGAGACAGATGCTTTGTTCACATGTTTTTATCTTGGAATTCAGACAACAGCTAAATCCAGCATCCTAACTCTGAACGCAACAGAGTATATCTACTATTGAATATACTACATATTATATTCTATATTTTATATTATAATATATATCAGTTTGTCGTTTGAATTGAATCGGGTTTGTGTCAATAGAATCAAACAAAACTTCTTAATATTAAAAAAAAACTATTTGAGAGAATAAAATTCACTGAAAAACTAAAATGTAAACTAATGTCATCTGTAAAACGTACAAATAGCAAACAAATGATTTGTGTAATGGCGTAAACTATTGGTCTTTTACTTTTTTAAGAATATGTCCTTTTGTTTAGTTCCCAAATTGCTTCTTTCTCACTGATCAGACCCCCTCGCTGCCTCTTTGCGGTGACGCTGCGTGGCCTGACCTTCTGTTTGCAGTTCTGTGCGTGTTTTTTTCGGGGTGCGTCCCAAAGGGCTAATGAGTTTCTCAGTGACAGCTCACTGCCTCAGACGTTGTCTCTCTGTATCTATATTTAATAATTATCTCTAATTCTAACGAACCCTCAGATTTATCTTGCGACCCCTCGGCAGTCCCCATGCCCCAGGTTTAACTACTGCATTAAAAAACCCACCTGAGCCTAATCATAACTGCACTTTAAGAATCACATTTAATTGTTTAGAAAAGTCAATTTCGTACTCAAACCTCCACTGTGTAATATCTGATATATGATACCAACATGAACAGGCTCCAAAAACATCTAACGTCTTTTACTACGAATAATAATAATAACAACAATTATTTTGTCTGCTGTTATATTTAAGTGAAAATTAAACAGCACAGAATAATTTATAATTAGGGCTTCTGTTTTTGGGAAATAAAGGTTCAACATTGACACAGAATATAGTTTTTTTTATTTAAGGACAATAACAGATTAAATACAAGTTATTACACCACGATACTTAACTTACTAAATGTTTTAGAACTTGCTTTATTACAGTCAACTAAAACATTTACTACAGCAACCAATTAAAAACATGTTCATCTTGTTCTACTGACCAACATAAAAGAAGACTATCTATGACATCAACAACAACAACAATAATAATAATAATAGTCAATACACAATCACTGACTCATTTTTAAGCACTGTCTTCCTTTTCTTATGTTCTATACATAAATACAGCAATCTTGAGTCTCCATTAATGCAAGCTCCCTAATATATAGAAACATCTGCCTAATGTCTGCGACGGTTTGCATACATCCTAATAGTGTTTCAAACTGTAAAGCTGCTCACTCACTGCTACAGAACTATCGATCACATAATATTGATTATGAAAGTTATCTATTCAAAACAAACAGCGTCTGACGCTTCGCATTGTTCAAATGCACTTGATTTCATCTATTTTTGCAAATTCAAAGTCAAATGGTTGCAGTTTTAAAAAAAAACAAAAAGAGTTTTGTCACATGGTTTGTCGAAACGCTGCAGACACGCTGACAGCTGTTAATAAAACGTGTTGAGAGATGGGCCAATCATACATTCTTTGTTGATGATTTGGGATAGCTTGATCCGACATGCACATGGGTTATCGAGCTGAACAAATACCTGGATGGTACTGTCAGGAGTCAGGACAACCTTCTGCTTCCACCTGAACCTTTCGAGGCACCACTTTGAGTTCTTTAAAGATTTTCTCTTGCTCATTTATGAGACCAACTGCAAACCCAATACATTTATTGGCCACTTGGGGGCAGCAAATACGACGCTAACACATTAGCACGCATACGTTTGCAAACAGATGCCCAATTACATTAGGAGATGTGTTCCTGGACAGCTAATTATAATAGTTTTCACTCTCCTTTTACCGTGGTTTGGTCTTCACCAAATTCTTACGCAAAATACCTGGCTCTTTAGCTGCTAAATGCTCCACTATGTCAAGATAGTAGCTCATTTAGCAAAACAATGAGCTCAAATACACTTAAACATAAAATACTCAGTAGAGGGCTGCAGAGCTGATATTTCTCTGAGTTCATCACCGCAGGCCACTCATTTGATCCGATGTTAAAGGGTAATTCTGGTAATTTTAAACCTGGGCCCTTTTTTAAAATCCAATACATTTGGGGGTCTTTTGACTGCAATGTAATCCTTTGGTCCACTAAAAGTGCTTGTTTCTGCCACTGACAGGCTCAGACGGTTCTTCTACATGTCTGCCAACATTATGGAAAGGATCCCTACAGAGATGGACCTGTTTGATACAGTAAGTTCATTTTTGAGTTGTTGCAAGAAGACTGGTTATACAAAAAGAATCATACGCTTCAACAAAAAGTCTGTCTCTGTAGGGATCCTCTCAATAATGTTGTCAAAAATGTGCAGGGCCCAGGTTTAAAATACCGGAATTCACCTTTAATGTCAAAATATTGATTAGTGCAGCTTTAAGTCCTGCAGAGTAAACTAGTTCCCTTGACTTGGCGGATCTGTGGACTTGTGTTTGTGCTAAATATAATCGCTGTCATCAGCATTTAGCAAGAGAAGCCTGGTTTCATTTGACCCAGCAGCCTTTTCTCTCCGTGTCCAGCTTTGGTGATCATGCCGCTCAGCTGGATCTTCTTGTTCTTACCTGCCACGCCGGGGCTGGAGGGCGGCAGTTTTCACATCATTGCGTACTTTGTTGTGTTCCCTCTGGTAACTTGAACCAGTGTCCAGTGTGATCATTCTCACGAAGCGGTGTGCCATCAAAACTACGTCAGCAACAGAAACACCATTTCTGGTAAATACTGGCCTTTGTAGTGCATGGAATCCACACTTTTTATATTATATTATGTATTATTATATTATATTATATTGTATTATTGTGTCAGCATTACATTGGCATCACAGCGTGCTTCCTCAAGCACTGCATTATTGTTTGCTGTACTTCCATTTTGTTTGCGTACCATTTTTAATTACATACCAACACACACACACAAACCCAATTTTGCCAATAGTTTTGGCTACTGACCTTTTTAAATAGACAAAATGCTGATTTATATTCCAGTGTCTTATCACTTAGCACAGTAGGCTACACACACGGTGACAGTCTGAAACAAAAGCAAAATATCACCCCCTCCTTTCTCCGTTCAAAAGCATGCTGCCTTTAAAACTGGTAAATTAAACTGTGTTGGAGACAAACATTCCTCCAACTCTTCCAGTAACACGTTTGCTTGATTCCATTGTAAACAAGTTAATAAGCCACCTTCAGTGGATCTCGTCCCAATCTACCGGTAGTAGTAACTCTAGCAGCAATGAAAGTCCAGCAACAAGCTGCAGCTTCAGCTTGGTTTTTACTCCTTAGCCACATTTCTCTTTAAGTAAATAGAAGAAAGAGTATCCACAGAATCAGTATAGTTCCTGTTTTCTCTCTGTGTGCTATAACATTTAGATTATCACTGAGTTAGCCCAGTTGATAAATTCACAGGACCGCAGACGAACGCTTTCTGTTCCATCCAACTTTCATCAGTAAAAGTTTGTCCAAACCTTTTTTTTCTTCTACTCTCTATTCTATTGTAAAACTATATCACCCCTATGCCAGAGAAGGGAACCTCGAGCTGCAAAATTCTTCGGAGAGTGATTCAATTAGCCGGACTGCCCTGTCACACTGGAGACTGAGGGGTCTGTCTCGCATTTCAGCTTCAGCGGCGGCTCCGTGGCGTCAGACGCAGACACATTTGAGGATGACTGAGGAGGCGTAGGCGCGTTAAAGCCCTTATCCATCCTCCCGTCTCCATTCACCCTCTCCTCCCCATGTCCTGGCGGGGACTCGTGTGTACGCATGTGCTTGACCAGGTGGTCATTGCGCATAAACACTCTGGGGCATAAAGCGCAGCTGAACTTCTTAGCGCCAGTGTGCGTCTGCAGGTGGCGCTGCAGTTCATCAGAGCGCGTGAATCTTTTGCCGCAGAAGAGCCAGTTGCAAACAAACGGCCGGTCCCCGCTGTGCCATCGCAGGTGAGCCTTCAGGTGGGAGGTCTTGGCGTAGGCTTTGCCACAGCCAGGGATGTGGCAGTTGTGCATGTGCTTCCTCCTGCTGTCGTCGGTGCTCTGCCCCAGCTGTTCAGCATGGACGCAGTTGGGGCAGCGACACACAGCCTGTCCGGCGCCTCTGGAAGAGGAGCGGCGCTGGGGCTTGGGGCGGGCTGAGACAACGTTCTCCTGTGGTTCCTCCATGGAGAACGGTTCTTGCTGCAGCATTTCAGGGGCCAGTGGCTCCATCTTGAAGCCGTCCTGGGGGAAGAGGTGAGATGAGTGCGAGGCCGGAGCGTGCTGAGCCGGAGACAGGGTGCACAGCTGTGGGTCGGAGCCGTAGAGCCCTAAAGAGGGCTGCAAGCCCATGGAGCTCCCTGGACTCACCGAAGGCAAGCCGACACCCTGCCCCGTCTGCAGGTCTATCCAGCTCCCCGTTTGGACGTCCCTGTGGAGGTCCCACCAGGAGGGGATGTTCATGTCTTCTGAGCTGCCACTAGGTGGTGCTGTCCGTAACCAAGGCTCGTAAGGGTGGGCCATGTGAGCAGCTGGTGCAGGTGGAAGACTGTTGATGAGGTCAGCCGCTCAAACTGGAGTTCACTATCTTTCTGTTAGCGCGGAGAGGATTACCACATGGTGGGATGGTGATGCATTGAGAAAACCTACAGAAAGAAAGAACAGACAAAGGTTAAGGTCATCTCTTCAAACCTGGTATCAAGTCAGCCTTTCTCACTCAGTTCACATGCCTTTGAAGTCTCAAAGTAATTTTTTTCCAGGCTTTGAACTGACTCAGCTTCTGCTGATCTAATGTTTCTGAACTTCAGAAGTGCAGACACTCAGGACTAAATCCTTCTGTCTACAACATTAAAATAACCAACCCCGAGCACACCTCCTTCAGCGCCATGGATACGGCAGTTCTCACGCTGCGTGGCCGTGGAGACAGAAGAGAGGGGGGAGACAGACGTGTCCAGGCAGAAGCCTGCCACATGCATCCGCTGCCAGGTACTTCCCATGGAGGACAGTCAAAGACAAGCGCAAAGAAAACAACATCATCGGCCTTGTGCAGAGGCAGCGGCAGGGGGAGGGACGAGAGGGAAGGGGAGTGTTGACAGGAGAGCAGTTTGGTAAAGGAAGAAGTTCCAGGGAGGTATGGCTGCAGGCCAAAGTCTATTTGTACGTCTCTGAGGTTTGTGGAGATGAAACCTGGCAGACAGGAGAACCTGTTTTTTTATAAATCACACATGATTTACAACAACAGCCCTCCAGGCAAGTTACAAAAGGAGGCCCGTAAAACTCCCCGCCTCTTACACACTGGCGGCAGAAAGCATCAACAGTTGGAGACTGACGGCATTCAGGAGCCTGAGAATGGAAGTCTAACAATAACATGAGAACAATCACTTTATGTATATAATTATGGGCACACGCTCTAAAAAAGCATCCTGTCCCTGACACACTATGTATGTACACTCGTGCACACCTCAACAGTCTCAGTCAGCAGGAGGAGGAGCTCTGATATCCAAAGGTGACGCAAAGCTTGTTAAAGTTCTGTAAATTTATGACAAGAAGCTACCAGCCTACAGGACGTGCTTGGCTCCAAACATGTCCTAGCCCCAAACAATCTTGTTGACTTCCACCACACCCCCATCCTGGAACATCTGCAATTATCTTTACTGCAGGAAACAGTAGAGGTTGGTATCTTAGCCTTAAGACCACATGTTGTGATACCATACCTGACATAGCAAGCTGCACAAAGTCGCCCAGAAATAAGAGGTCAAGACATACATCCTGTCTGATATGTAGATCTAGTAGAGGCAGGTGGCGTGTGAAGGCGGTTAAGCCCACAGGTGGTGCCACTTTGGCTGACAGGGAAGGATCTCCTGAGTAGATCTCAATTTGTTGAGTCAATACGGCCGAACCAAGAGAATTACACATCCTTCTCAAAGATTCAGCCATAGATGCTTTCTAGTTGCAATGAAATCGTAAAGCAATTAGTTTGGAATTCTCTAATGAAAGGTCTGGTGTTAAAGGTCAAGCTGATTTATTTCATGTCGGCCTGGAGCCGGAGCTACTCTGTAATTTTTTGGGAATGCGACTCAGACACGCGGCTGAATGGTCCCCCAACTCCGCTCTTACTGACAAAACCCGTAAATGTGAAGACAGCAGCATCCTCCTCCATTCGCCAAAGTGCTGGGAGCACCATGAGCTCCTTAGGGAAACAGCTGGTGTAGAGGGGCCCCCAGGGGGGGACGGCAACCTGAGAGGAGGATGATGGTACAGAGCAATGACAGAGCTCTGGTCATAAAACCTGCCTGACCAAGACCCAGCACAGCCCCCGGTTTACAAGTCTGCCATCGAGAAGAGGCTCCAAGAGGGATTTGTGATTCTTAACATGAAAACACCACAATATGAGTGCAGTCCTCTTGAGTTTTGACAAATGTTTCTGATTCGAGAACCTAATGATTCGGCTCTTCCAACGTAAGATGCCCCTTTATCAGACTGCTGATCTGCTAGTTTACACTGTTGCATTCATACATTTTGGAGTCCATATTGCAAAAAAATAAAAGCCAATCTTCACTTTGAGCTTGATAAGTACATATAAAGCTAAAGGTGAA
The DNA here is from genome assembly GCA_036024295.1 of Nannoperca obscura. Taxonomy (NCBI): domain Eukaryota; kingdom Metazoa; phylum Chordata; class Actinopteri; order Centrarchiformes; family Percichthyidae; genus Nannoperca; species Nannoperca obscura. The sequence goes on along the minus strand of JAVQJL010020955.1, from coordinate 28,915 downwards.
GATGGGCTTTTATTTTGTAAATAAATCTTGCTTTTCTTTCAATGCCAAGAAAAAACTTGTGGAAGCTGCTTTTCTGTCAGTGGTGGTGGCATGCAGCCTGGTATATTTTTATCTAGAAAACGATACTGATTAAAACTCCAGCGTACCTCTGTACCCTTCTCTTTCTTAGCTACGCTCCTCCAAGTTTTTACTGATTTGGGGAAACTATGCAACTAGCAACTATGCATCTTGGGCATTGGACGATCTGCAAAAGTCTCAAATGGCATCCATATCGATTGGTGAATTTAAGGGCATCATTAAAGGACGTGGTGAAGGAGGCACGTGGATGTTTTTTCTTGGCCATTCTGTTTAAGTAGCTGTCTTCTGTTTAATTGTGTTTTTTTGTATGTCATGTTGTATGTCAATTGCATTTTGATCTGTCAGTGGGACTTCCTAGTAAAATAAAGGTTTTAGTTTAAAAAATAAATCCCATAATAATTTACAGGCCCAGTTTAACCCTAATTCTATCCACCACAAGTCTCCCATCCCATCTCACTCCAGTCTGTGGACACTCCAAACAAACCAAATGGCATCTACAATTAGTTTGTTTTAACCTGCTCGGAAGACAAGATGGATGAAGTGGAAAACATCAATTCTGCAGGGGTCAGGTCAGACGTCTGAGGAGCGCTCCACAACGAGCTTCTCACACTTTTCTAATACGATCAAACAATTGTGACGTTTCCTTAGCGGCCATGTGTGTCCACAGAAACAAGCTAAAACAACACAAAGACCTGATGTAATGACCAACGTCTGAAAGATCTGGTGAGTGCAGCAGTAAGGAGGAATGAAACTGATTTTTGTTGTAATTTATAACAAACTAAAATGTAATTTGCTCATCTGACTGAAGGATGAAGTTACACACAGAGCTCGAGATGGACGGCTAATCTCTGCTAATTGGTTCCCGTGCTCTTTAACTGAGTGATTCATTTCAGACGTAGGTTAGATATGGATGACAGCTTTGCATCCTCACTGATTTAAGAGAGCCTGTGTGACAGTGATTCATATACATCTGCGTAAAATACATTTCTTGCTGCATATTTTACCACAATAAACACAGCAGTTCCCGGGACAGCAGCTTTGAACAACATTTTTGTATCCTTCCATCTCTACTGATTAAACACTGTGCAACCAGAAAACTGTTCCACGTTTACAAGGTCTTCAGAGCCACAGTTATCAGCCACTGCTCATTAAGTGCTTCAGGTCAAGTTTGAAACTCCTGATATTTTAACAAGTCTCCAAAACAGACTGCAGTTACGTCCCTCCCAAAGCTGACAGCCAGACACCGTCCTGCCACAGGAATTTATCTTTGAATACAATTTCACGTGTTTGTTTCTGTTGTTTGAGTATTTCTTGAGATTAAATGGGAACCATACCGACTGGACTTGATTTAAAATCAGACACCTTCTTCTCTCCTGGTTTGTATAGAAATTAAAATATGACTTACTATCAAAATGTTCGTGGTACAATATATACAACGGAGAAATGTTACTCAAGTGCTATACATGAGTACAATTTTGAGGTACTTGTACTTTACTTGAGTATTTCCATTTTTATGTTACTTTATATAGTACACATGATATAGTACCTTTTACTTTTATTTAAAAATTATTTTTCAGATTTACATTTTACCTACAAAACATATGATCGGTTCATATAAAATGATGCATTGTTGTAGAATTAACTACCCACCAGTATATGACCTTGACTATTCTGCATACTGAAACTTTTAAAGTACATTTTGCTGCTAAAACGTCTATGCTTTTACTAAAGTAAAGAATTTAAACATGTCTTATGTCCACCACTGAATATATTTCTTATTCAGACTTGCATGTGAAATACTGATACATTTCCACATTTAAGCCACGGCATTTTTGAATAAAGGTTTTTTATACAAACATAATTAATGAAAATGTGCATATATTCATGCATATTATCAAATCCCATCATGTGCACCTTTTAAAAAACGTGCCTTAAATAATTAATCTATCATCTTAATTCAAAAATATTCTTCTTCAATATTCTTACATTTACTGTCGAGTACATGTATGTCTTATTATACATTCTAGGAAATCTGCTATTATTCTCTAGTTTTAATCAGTTTCACAGGGTCTGTGGGAAATGTTCTTATAGGGAGCATGAAACAATTATAGCAGTCTACTTTAAACTACTTTTTAAAAAAAGATTCCTAATTTTTATTGGGAAACAAGATTCAAAACAGCATTAACATGCAGATTTTATTCCTTCTACATGAGAATGATTCAGGTGTGATTCCACATAATTCTTTAAGAGATTGCTTGTGAAATTTTATTTAAAGTAAGATTTTAAGATTGAAAATCCATAATTATTTTTATCTGAGTAAATGATGCACTAGGCTACATCCCATTAAAACGGACCTACAGGTCAGTTAAACACAACCCACACTTTGATGTTATTTAACCTGAAAACCTCTATATATATTCATGGCGCCAATACACTTTATTAATCATAAACTAATAACTAAGAAAACTAATAATTAAAACGTAAATAGGCTTAGTCGCAGTTCTCAGGGTCTCTTTTGTGGAAGATTTATATATTTTTAACTGAAACTTTATCTTTGTGTGTTTATACTTTTGTCTGCTTTGAGTATGAAATTCCTTTGTTTTGTCATACATGGACTTCCAGCTCCCTGTAGAGGACTTGAAGCCGATAGGACATGCCTGCAGTTTAAGCAATGATTAATATAGTCATTCCTGATAACGTTGATGAAGATCAGTTCATTTACACTCCAGATGATATAAACAGAGTGAAGCTCACAGTTGGTCGAAGTGATAGCAAATAAAAATTCCTGAGTTACCTGTTTGTCCTCGGAGCTGCTGCTGTTATTTTCTTTTTGGAATAGATGCACCTTGGTTGCAGGAACACTGTCCCAGCTCAGCTCTGCTGCTTCTTCCCTTCGTCGAAAAAAGTGCACAGAAAAATATTATCCTCATCATATTTCATCTGATTGTCTCCATCGCAGACGATCCAGCAATATCGGCGTTTGTGCGCGCAGGGAAGCAGCATTCCCAGGAGTGAGAAACTTTATGATAAACTGCGCGTCTTGAGTTCGTCCAGGCTCCGCCCCCCTGCTGGTGCGTAGTCTCCCCGTGTGAAGATGCGCCCTCCTCGGCCGTAGCTGAGGAAACGGCCACACGGGGATCAATGGGACAGTGTGTCAGAGCTGCCAGACCTGCCTAACCCCAACCCAATCAATCAAAAGAGGTTGCAGTTTTAGCTTACTACTATACATTTTTTTTAAATGTCACAGTGAGATTATGAATAATTTATTATTCAGTTTCATTCCGCACTTTTATCCCCCCCCCCCAACTACTGTGCAGACAGATGTGTGATTCTGTTTTGACTCTAAAAACAACTGCATTCCTATACAAAGACTGACATCAACAAGCAGTGGTGGAGACAAACTGTACATTTACTAAAATACTATAGTTAAGTACAGTTTTGAGGTACTTTCCACGGACTGGTGATTCTGCATTATGAGGGCCTTTACTTTTGATACTTTAAGTAAGTTTAGTTGCTAACACTTCTGTACTTTTACTGAAGTAAAATCTTCAATGCAGGACTTTTACTTTACAGATTTTTTTAATAATGTGATATTTTTCTGGAGTTAATAAACTTTTTCTTCCTTCCATCTTAAACAATGGAGTTTTTAACCTGCATCTCTGAGATCATGCATGTCAGAGTTTGTATCAGTTGGAAATGTGTCTTTTATTTTGATCAGAATGCACATCTAGATAAAAATCATTAACATTTAGTTAAGTTAAAAGAAAATAGTAAAAAAAAAATAGTTAGAAAAGTGAGATAATAGTTATTACAACTTTTTTTGCATTAAAGTTATTGACCTTTGAAACAGCAATTTAATAAAGCCCTTAATATTTTTCAAATTATAACTTATTTTTTCTCAACATGAGATGATATTTGATCTATTAAATTAATGATACGCTCGAAACCATTTTACTTCAAATCTACAGCACTTTTCTATTTGTTTTTTTAATTTAATACCTAACATAAATATAAAACAAATTTTAAGAGATTGTGTTGTCCTTGTCACGTTTTCACACACTGTACAGCCCCGGTGCAGTAACTTGGTCAGTGTAGTGACTGCAGCCTGTGAATCAGATAATTGAGACCTGGAAATCCTTTGATTGCGGACACTCCTGAGAGGTGGTTTGGCCCGGGCCAAAACACATGCACAATACACAAATCTGGAGATCTTACTTTGCAGAAAACAGACACCAGTTCTGCTTATCAAACGATCTGAACCATTTAGAGAATATGTGTATCTTCCATGAACTGTGATTAATACGGTGACTGAACTGCTTCAAAAGGCTTCGGCCTACAGCACGTGCCAAATGTTGAATTTCTCCCAGCTTGCAAGTCTTGTAATATGTCAGTGTTTAATGGACTGCAATGGATTTGACTGTGCATCCCACATTTAATAGTTTTTAACTTCATCTTCCTTTGAGGCCTTTTTTTTATTTAGTCTCCTCGCTGAGTTAATTCCTTTCCTGTCACAGCATGTTGGTGGAGCAGCTTCAAATCAACTGACAAACACAGACCACAGACAGGCCGGCGGGAAGTGACTTACCCCCTCTGCTCCTCTTTCTCTGAAGCAGCACTTTACAAATGCTGAGTTTGAACTGATTACATGACGGTCATATAATGGAACCACAAGGCGATCAGAAAATATTGACAAAGTCTTGATTCAACACGCTCCTTGATACATTTATACTCCCAAGCCATGAAGAAGTATTATACTTATCAGGAAATGTAGTTTCCATTACTTGACCAGCAACGGCACCAGACTTCTGCTTAGACTTTAGAACACTAAAGAGCATTCGGAAGTAACTGCAAGGATATTCACACATGGAAGATGTAAACAACATACTTTGACAAATTTGTTGCCGACACATGTACAACTTTGTCAAAATTGAAATTAGTATAATGTCTTTGTTTCTCACATCTTTCAGAATAACGTACTTGTACACATAGAGGAGATCAGGCCACTGAATCGAAGACCACACACCACGTCTAAATGTTATTTACCAACGTCTTTAAATAGTCATGCATATTTCCTCATGAATACAATGCAGCACAATCAGAAAGAGACTGCTTAATAACATTTAATTACAGTGCAATTCACGCAGGGGCTTACAAATTATCGTAATGATTTAAATGTATTTAGATAACTTGTTTGACACTTTTTATGTCTGTCAGTGCTTACATATTTTTTTTGTATAAGAATTTATGCTGTGTGTATATAAAAAAAAAAATTTGGTTCTTCAAACACAGGAGGCTTTTCCTAAAGTAGCTACTGACATTTAATCTTGTCATCAATCCTGCAAAAACTGTGAAAATCAATGAGGTAGCTGGCTAACCTTAGCTTAGCTTAGGTTACAGTTAGCTCTTGACTAGAAGAAAGCAATCATTATTTTTACACATTTGCTTTGTAGCCTACCATTACATAATTTATTGTTGACTAAAATCAGCACCATTTATCATCATACATAAGTTAGTATCATGGCTCATGTTAGCTGGTAAAGTAATTTGGCAGGCTAGACAACCAACATATCTACTCAGATAGTATTTTGCTAGCGATAACGATAATGAGGAAGCAAGCTAAAGACCACCAGCTAGCTGTAACTTAGCAACACTGCATGGATCTGCTGTTGGTTGCTTCGTAACATTAGCTGATAAAGTAATTTGCAAACGGCAAGCTAGTCAATTTATCAGCCAGATCAGCCCAGGGAGTCTGGATGAATTAGATGACGCTATCCACTCAAAACAGTATTTTGCTACATTAGCTGGCTAGCAATTTGTCTGTGTTAGCAAGAAAGCTACGTGGACTTTGTGTTGGAATCTGTGTCAAGTGTCGGTCACTTGTTGATGTTAGCGGACTCCATTTCAAAGCTTACATTAGCTAGCGTTGCACACTGTTGGCGGGAGCGCGCATCAACACCACATTCCTTGGATTTTGGATTCCCGAAAAGACCATCATGAGTCCTTTACATATAAATGTCCTATAGACAATCAAGAAAATATGGGCCGGTCTTGTTTTTAAGTTACGTTACAATCCGTTAAAACATTAGGCAATACATGTAAATTGCTACATATAGTACCTTTAATGGCTTTAAACTGACAAGCCATTCAAGGAATAGTTTAAAAAAATTATTGCTGGAAGTATTTGCATTTCTCCTACACACCCTAAATATACTGTATCATTGCTTGTTAGTACTATTGTATTTGTAATTACAGTAATCAGTGAGGAACCAGTTTTTGGAGGTTTTGCTTTTGTTCCACAGAAGGTCAAAATTGTTTAGTTGAGACATCCATCTGAATTCTTGAGCTCACGGTTTGTAAGTGATCTTATTTCTGTGTTTACAACTTAGGGGTTTCCTTAAAGGACATGTGTTTTGTGTACACGATTCCCACCATATAAAGTTGGTTCTGATTCTGATTCACTAGCCCCTGGCTGGTTTGACTTGCCTGTAGTCCCATGGGAACCACACCGGGGTTCCAGACAAATCCTCCTGCCAACACGCCAGCCTCCAGAGAGCTAGGCCAGCTAAAGCCTCACTTCCCCTTCAGAGGCAGAACAAAAATCCACACAAAGTAAACAGTAAGCACCTAGTAGTCAACTTCCTTATCCTTGTTAATTATTCAAAATCCCAGAGGAGAGACCGGCCCACAGTTGTCTTCTGAGTCACTTTTTTTTTTCTCATACAGGCACTCACTCACCACAATGGCCCCCCCCTCTCCTCCTGCCTCCCCTTTCAACTTCAAACCCAGTCATTTCTGCAAGCTGCGCTTTGATTGTACCAAACACCTGTATTTTTCAAGGAGAGACTTCCTTGTGAGCCCCCGCCTCCCATCTTTGATTGTTAAACAGCAGTGGCGCCGTCATTACTGTCTGTGAGACTGATGCCGCCCAGCTTCCCCTCCCATCTTCCACCTCTGCCTTTTAACCGGAACTTTTAATTGCTCAGAGAAAATTTGGATTGCTTCATTTTATCTAATTTTCAAAACCCCTTTTTGTGTGTGTGTGTGTGTGTGTATCAAGGGTTGTAAAACTTGAAATGTGCCTTGCTGGATTTACCGGATGAACTAGAGGTGATCACAGATTTCCTAAAAGCTATAAACAGAGCAAAAAATGTCCTCAGATTTGTTTAAAGATGTGGGAACTTTTTAATTCATAGCATGAAGTTGGTAGTAGCCAGATGGACACAGACACCCAACATTTATTTCCTAGCTCACCAGTAATCCTCCAGGAAGACAGACAGACAGACAGACAGACAGACACACACACACACACACCTTTGCAGCAGTAATACCATGCTTTATTAGACAGCCTCTCCTGCCATCCTGTCTCCTCCCTCAGATTAATATCCCCATGGCTTCTCACCAGCTGTTTCCGTCCCTTAACACCCCTCATCTTCCTCCGGCTGGCCCTCCACTTCACATGGCAGGGTTTACAAACTGGGCCACAACACCTGCACGGCTCTAGAAGAGGTCTTCGACATAGCTGTGTGTGTGTGTGTGTGTGTGTGTGGCTATGTGAGTTTGCCTAGCGAGCTGAATGGCAGATCTCTTGTACACACAACTGAAAATATATCACAGTCAGAGACACAGTGCTGATAGGTTGATGAAATCTTTGAACTTGTGTGGTTTACACCACCATATTTACACCCACTTGAGGAAGGATAGACACAGACAGACGTTATTTTATACACTATCTGGTTTCGTTTTCTAGGTTTGCACACAGGAACTAATGTAAAAAAGACAAAAAAACTGTTTTTACAGGACAAGCAACGGCCAATGAGTCTTGTTTTTTGCTTTACTTTGATTGAACCTGTGTTCTGAATCATTTTGAATCACTTCAATCATTCAGCACACTGTCAGTGTGAATTGATGTATTGATGTATTTACAAGGTTTGTTTTTCATATGATTAGTTTCACTCTGTCTGTGCTTGTTTCTGTGCCCGAGCATGTATACAGTGTATGTGTTTGTGTCTGTGTACTGTTTATGTGTGCGATGTCTTGCTTGGGTGTGTCTGCCTTTGGCTCAGGTGGGTGTTTACTTCTCATGGTGTTTTTACTATTTGTGTGTAAGGGCAGACAGGATGTGTGGTGCATGTCAGCACGCTCCAGGAGATGAAAGGCTGGAGAGGGTGTGGAAGCAGCCGAGTGCCGTTCAGCTAACAGGTTGTCTTCTCAGAAATCGTTCAAGAATTCAGTCCTGTTGCCTTCAGCATTCCTAGTGAGCAACGAGTGAACACTACTCACCACCAAGCTTCTTCAGAAAATAACTCAACACCTCCTACAAATCTGGCCATAACTGAGCGCCGATATGGTCCAGGTGCTCAATCTGAAAACACGTCCATTAGTGCTCCTTGTTTCCTATGTGCTCAGGTGTGCATGTGAACTTTTCTCACACTAGTGCCATAAAAGTGATTGCATCATCAGAACTTGACAGGATGGGGCCTACTGATATGCATATTAATGAGCAGTAGTTGACTAGGGATTGGCATGACAGCAGTCTGGTTTAGACACTCGTAATCTATACTAAGAATGTCGTCAGTTGCTGCAATGCAGTTGAGCAGGTTTCTGTTATTAGAGTTAGAACGTACAGCATATATTAGCAATATTGTTAAAACAGGTTAACAAGAAGTTATTAGTTTGACTCCATGTTGTCAATTTGCTTCTCAGTCTGTGGTATTATTGTGAACAGATTGCTGTCAGTTTAAACAGGTTGTTGATCCAAATAACCAGAAAACCTTCATTTTATCACCTGTAGTGGAATATGTCCAGGCAGTTTTCTGCCTCCACCCTGATACAATGGAAGTGAAAGAAATTCTGTTTGCATTGCTCTCATCTTTAAAAAATGTCCCTAATTATCTGTTTTCACTTCGTTATTCAGACTGACATTGTGTTCATGTTAGCTTTTTTCAGTTTGGGAAGACGTTTGCTCTAGCCAATCAGTAGGCTACTGTGTGAGGTATCTATTGTATAGATGTCATTTTAGTGGACACAACAGCGGTTAGCTTTAGCTAGTTGTTGCTAGGAACCTTTAACTTAAAGCTGAATTAGGGATCATTTTGGTTACTTTGGGAAGTGCAAGAAGCTGTAAACACAAAACTGATATATATTTACCTTATAAATTTGATATGAAACTCTTGTTAGCAAAAAGTTGCCTATTTATTCAGACTCAGAGCAACATTAGCATTTATTTGGAGTTTGGTCTCCACCAACCCCTGAGTGAAATTCTAGTCTTTTAGCAGCTAAATGCTCCACCATTATTTCTACTGAAAAAAACAGTCTATGATCACCCAGAGGAGCAGCAACATTGCTTATGGAAAGACATGTTGCTGGTGAATTATTTTAATTACATTTTTCAATGCTGTCACTGTAGCTCCACAGATTCTCGCACTTTTGGTGATTGGACTCTTTAAAATCCCCCAAAAAGAGCAGGTGCTGCGAAGTCTGAGCTCACAAACAGTTAGTGTGAGCGACATAATTGAATAAAACACCAGCGGTGGGAGACACCCACTTGATAAACCCACTGACACACAGAAATTCGCCCAACTTTAATTACACTGATTAGCCAACATGATCCAGAGTACTGGTGAAGAGCAGTACTTTGTAGTGCGGTTTGCACAGAGCCAAAAACTGAGACCTCAGAAAAGAGAAAACTCTTCAGACTGGTGAAATGTTTCTTTTGCAGTGTGAGTTTCCTTGCTGCAAACTAGCACACCTACCAAAAAGTGGAGTGAAAATTTCATTCATTTCTCCAATGCAGTAACATTTCATTGTATTGAATGTGTACATTTTAAGCAGTAAATATCTGGTCATTCTGCAGAGCTGTTCTTGGTTCAGTCCAGAAAGTGAAATGTGGAGATACATGGTTTTCTTTGGACAGCCATGAAGTACACTCATTCATTGGACAGCTATAGTTTTTTTTTTCATCTGAAACATACAATCATCTTATAAAATATGATGCATTGTCATAGACTGAACTACTCAGCAGTATAAGAAGTGGTTAAATTGAACTCCACTGCAACCAACTACCACATTAAATGCTGCTTATTTAATGCATCAGTTATAATAAGAATCCAGTAATATATTATATAGGAACCGCTTTACGTTTAAAAGATGTAACTATGGGCTTTATTAAGGACTAACAATTTTACTGATGCTTTGAGTATCACTTCCATTAATAATTCCATTATGAAAAATCCCTTTGGTTGGTGTTTATCCTACTCCAGACATTGATTCTTGCTTTCTCTTTTTTAGTTTGCTCTTTAATTAATCAGAAAGACTCCAATGAGTTCTTGACTGCTACTTTTGCTCCTTGACTTAAAGTACGGGATTATAATATACTAATTATAAGGTATAAACAAATGTATAAGTGAATTAAGTGAATATTAGAAATAAAGTTTAAAATGTTATGGAGTAACATAGATTAAAAGTTAAAAACTCTCTCAAATACATATGTAGCCTACATACACATGCCAAAATATCATCAAATATTCAGGAATTGGTGTATACATCAGCTGTTACATCATGGAAAAGAGATATTCAGACTTTCAGGACTTTCTTTGGATCCTACATTGGGGAGCCCCGCCCCCTCCCCACCCTGGTGCCCTATGTTAAAAAACAAAAGAGAAAACATATTAAAAGTGCCATCTTGGATGCCCCACCCCAATGTGTCACTCAAAAACTCATTAATCAATGGGGACACACCCCTGAAAACCCACCCACGCAAGAGGTTTATGTCAGAACTGCAAACAAAAAGTCAGACACGCAAACGAGAGAGCTGGTACAACCTCACTAGTTTACACCATTACACAAATACTTTAATAGGAATAAAAAAGAATAATATAGTTTAACTTTTGAGAGGACTTTTGCTTCTGTGAGTTTTATTCTCTTTCAAATTCTTATTCTTATTTGATATTTAAGAAGTTTAATTTACATTTGTTTTGACACAAATCTGATTCCATACCTCCAGAGCTGTTTTTATAAGCCGAGTCTTATGTGACCAGTAAACTGGGCTTGCTGTGTAAAACCGGTGGAGTGCCCCTTTAACTCGGCCAGGGTTTCGTATGAAAACGTGAACTTGTTTGCTTTAGTGGATGCAAGGTAAGACGTTTGTCCAGCTCATCACTTTGAGTCACACAGACATGAACTCATGAGTTTAAGTGAAGCTGATAATCAGCGACTATGGTGAAACAAATCCTTTGCATTTAATTACAGTTTTATCCACTCTTATTTTTTAAATTCAGTGAATGTGGTGAAAGGGGCAGAACTCAAACAAAAAGCACCAAGGTTTTATTTGTTGTTTACTTCTATGTAGTGCCACGGGATTGTAAAAACGTGCAGCAGGATGCATCGTGGAGGGCTTCCCGTGAACTCCAGTGGGATTTCGCGTTATAAGCAGTGTGGGCTGCGGGTTTGCAGCCCTGACAAACAGGCGATGAAGAGCTACATCATTATTCAGGCCCCGCTGTGCAGCCTTCCGCGGGCGTGGACCGGACTCGCGTGTGAGACGGTGAGCTGTTGCTTGTGGCCAGACGAGACGAGACCTTTAAGTACATACCTTTTTGGATTTCTGGTCACGTGACTCGGTGTCTCTACAACCTGCCTTCTCCCGGCCGGGCCAGCCGCTCTCACCGTTGGAAAGCGCCAAAAAAAAGAGAAGGTAACCATATCTATCTCTGTAGTTTGCAGACGGTTAGCCCCGAAGTTCACCCTTTCACTCAACACCCCGAGAAAAGCGGAGTGACACGGAGCGACGGGCGCGTTGTTGCTCCGGAAAGACACGGGGAGTGACAGTGAGCTCAGGCGGGCCTCTTCTCTGTAATGAACACTGACCGCAGGCAGAGCTGCGGGCCACGCTGCCCGTGCGATCGGTGCACTTTATCGGTGCTACGTTATTTGAGCGATTCGCGTTCGCAAATGCGAGGCGAGGGCGATAATAGAGCCGCGTGGCGCTCGGATTTGTGAAGATTACAGTCAGTAAAGTGCTCTGCACAAGACTGCCTCCTAATCCCTGGGTGAAGGGATGGGCAGTGCAGCCGCCGAATCTCCACTTTCTGCAGAAGAAAACTGGGTGGGGGAATGTAAAGAGCCTCTTCCTCTTCACTCCACACACGCACATTATGGTCAGGAGGGTGTAGGCTCACTTGTGTTGGATGTCAAACACATGGGCAGACTCTGGTTTGCAATCAGATTGTTTGCATGAGGTAGTTACTTGGTTGAATCACTTTGAATTCCTCCCCCCACAGTGAGCCAGACTTCCAACCAAGTCTCACATCCACTTGACACGTGTTCTTTTCTTTTTGCTGTGTCTTTGTTGCAGGATGGCAGAGGCTCCCATGTCATGTGACTGTTTTGTTTCCTTGCCCCCTGGTTCTCGCGATGACCATGTGATCTTTGGGAAGAACTCAGACCGTCCCCGGGATGAGGTGCAGGAGGTATCCCTCTACCCTGCAGCGTCTCACCCTCCAGGCTCCATGCTGGAGGTAAAAGCAACCCCCCCCCCCATAATCATAAATCCGCTCACATATTAATGCATTACTATTCACCATAACCCTGTTTGAGATAGTACTTTGAAACTGAATGGTCAAATATTAACATGAAACCTTTCCTGTTAATGTTTAAAGGAAAGGAAGTGAAAGTTTTAACTCGCTGATTAGAGCCTTTCTCCTTTTCACCTCTCGCTTGTGTTGCACATACTGACTGACACAGTGTCAGGTCAGACTTGGTACTGGTGCAGTGGCATGGAGGAAAATGTTCCAACCAGATGTGTTAGTTGGGTTCTGGTTTGCACTCACATGCTTTTTCTAAGTCACTAGTGGTATCTAGTCATGCTGTAGTGGTTATTTATTTCTGCCTCCATTGAACTACAGTGGAGGTGAATGATAATATGTCTGTAGTGCTCACAGCTGTCTGTTCAGAAGCAGTGTCCTGGTTACACGGAGTAAAACACACGCTCGCTCACACCTCGCTGTAAACAGGTTTCTTTAGAACTACTTTCTACTCAAGAAATATCCCCTATGAAAACTGCCGACAGCTTGTTCTATAGATGAAAGACGTTACACCAAAGCTAACTATTAAACTTGCAACCTGTTGCCACAAATACAAAATGTGTAGTTTTCTAAAAAGATTATAATTTTGCCCTCTTTGGCTTTGAACTGACTGGCTTTGAGTCTTCTGCTCTATATTTCCTGGTGATTAATGCAAGTTGTGTCCAACAACAAGTATGTCAGTGTTGCAAACTGCACAAGGTACACAATGCAACATGACAACTAACATCTGTCTTTTTTCTGTTTTATTTTTCATTTCTTGCAGTGCACATACATCCAGATCCCTCAGGTGGAGCAGACTCACGCTGTCATCCTCAGCAAGCCTGCCTGGATGTGGGGGGCCGAAATGGGAGCCAATGACCAGGGAGTCTGTATTGGGAATGAGGCCGTCTGGACCCGAGAGCCCGTCACCCCCGGAGAGGCTCTGCTGGGCATGGACCTCGTCCGGTGAAGACCAAAAACCTTTTGATAGTGTAGCCTACTCCTGAAAAAGCTGCTGGATAATAAACAGCAAATCCACTTTTAGCAATGAAGAAAAACTCACCCTCAGAGCTGATGAGAGCAACTATTGACTGCAACCTAATTACATACGGTTTGGATATGGTATATTCTGTAGAGGTATTAACCTAATCCTCTCCGGCTTTCATCAGAAATGTGTGTAGATTGCCGCAAGCATGTTATGACAGGTTTAGTAAGTACTGCTGAAGCGTAGCACTTACTGTAGCATTTCCTCCAAAACACATGGCAGAGGAGTGTGTAAACCTTGCTAGCAGACTCAGCTGGTCTTCATGGTTAGTTAAAAAGACTAACTAATTAAACAATTAAAGAAGAAATACATGAAAGTAGATAAATACATGAAAGTTAAAGAATTATTACCGTTAAATGACTTACAAACACGTATAACTACATAAGTGATGCCTTGTAAAGAGGAAACAGACTTTATAGTAATCCAGCGTGACTTTTGATCATCAGTCTGGGGCTGGAGCGCGGTGACAGTGCCTGGGCAGCCCTCACAGTGATCACCGGCCTCCTGGAGCAGCACGGCCAGGGGGGGCAGTGCAGGGAGGATCCTGAGCCCTTCAGTTACCACAACACCTTCCTCCTGGTGGACCGCAGCGAGGCCTGGGTCCTGGAGACCGCTGGAAGGCTGTGGGTGGCGCAGAAGGTTACAGGTGAGGATGGAGGGAATATGCATAGTCTAGACATTTGATTTGGTATCAAGTGGTATATATTGATGCATACCACTGAGGGCAGAACAAAACTATATCTATTTACAAAAGCCTGCTCAAAACATGATTTATTTCTGTCTTGCTCACACTGACCAACCTTCTGAATGATGCATTAACTGTGTGTGTGTGTTCCCTTTGAACTTGTGTCTCTAGCAATTTGTGCAGGAGAGTTTGAGGTTAATTATAGATAATGAGGTCTGATCCAAACAGCATCTAGCTAGACTGGTTGTTGTTTGATATGTGCACCGTGCATTCAGTGTCACCTCTCATCTGTCAAGTGTTTTATAAAGCCCCAAATCAAAACCCTTCATCCTTTCCCTGTCCTCATTTTGATTAGGTTGGTTTAGGTTAGCTTTGGCAAGGGATGATTTTATTTGCACATCTCTATAAGACTAGGCTCACTAAAGCACCAAATATGTATTCATCTGAGGCTAAAAATAGTCCCAATTAATGCACCATTGACTCCAGTTTGAGTAACGTTTGATTAAAAACTACAGTGCCCAACTTTATTAGAAAAAATACCGAGCCCAAAGTCACTCCATGTTAACTCTATGGTACCTTATATGTCCACCATGCTAGCAGCTCTGTGAGGGTGCACAGCAGTGCTTTGAGCCAAATGCTAACATGAGCATGCTAACATGTTGCTGTTTAGCAGGTATATTTACCATGTTCAATATGTTCGCAAGCCAACATTAGCTAATTAGCACTAAACACAAGGAATTTGTTTTTTAAATGGTCATTAACCAAAGTATGGGACAAACTAACATTTTGACCTGATGGTGGCGCTGGATGAAAAGCCAGGCATCACCAAAGTCAGTAGTTGTTGACATACTTGAGCCTGGGCCACAGTTGTGGGCTGACCAGCACACCCCCTTTGTCATCATCCTAAACCCACTCCGCTAGCATGGCTAACAGCACCTACAGGACTCAACCACACTAAAGTTGTGCACTGGGTGCTCGGCTACTTAATCAGCCTTAAGAAGCAAATCAACACTAAACCACAGAGGAGTGTCGAAAATCCATACAAAACATTTAAATACTTACATGACTCATATTTGCTCTTTAGTGTGGGAAGCTAAATGACAAAGTAAATAAAGCCCATTCATAATGCTTTGTTCATTCTTTATTCTTAAGCATCAGACCACAGGTTGAATAGATGTGTCATATAATTCCGGCAATTCCGAAATTCATTCATCGGGGTTGGATCACGCTGCCGAGCTGCTCTGCTCAGTGTGGATGCAAATACAGCACAAACAAGCCTGAATTACATGAGCAGCATGTTTCTGGCCAATGAGTGGAACATTTCAAATACGTTGCAAGCAGGAGACTTGCATCTGCTCCTAAAAGGCAAAACTTTGGCTTTGACAAGGCGTCTTCACATGCTAACAGCCACTTTCTCTTCTCAGAGGGTGTGAAGAACATCTCCAACCAGCTGACCATCGGCGCGGAGGTCTCCAGGGAGCACCCGGAGCTGCGGAGCGTGGCCCAGGCTCAGGGCTGGTGGGACGGTGAAGGAGAGTTCAACTTCTCTCGGGTGTTCAGCCCCGAGAACCCGCCAGCCAGGATGGAGATGGCCAAACGGCGCTACAAGGGGGGCACGGAGCTACTCCAGCAACATGACGGTGAGAGGTGGTCCACTCCTACATTTCCCAGAATGCCTTTGGAGATTACCCTGAGAACGCCGTAACACTGCGTTGCATGTGGTCTCAGGCTCAGTGACGGCTGAGGTGATGATGTCCATTCTGAGAGACAAGCCCAGTGGCATCTGCATGGACTCTGGAGGTTTCTGCACCACAGGCAGCATGGTGTCTGTCCTGCCCAGAGACGCCAGCCTGCCCTGCATCCACTTCTTCACCGCCACCCCAGACCCCTCCAGGTATGTCACCAACTGAACTAAGAATCCCTTTAGATCATAAACATCAGTTAAGACTATGATAACCCATTTATACAACAACATATTAATATGTGAAACTATAATTTGTCTGTTCTGCTACTCTATAGCCAACTAAAGTTTGGTAATCCCTTCATATGAAAGCTTTTAAATGTATTTTCTAAATAACCCATAATATAGGAAAACCTTGTATCACAAACAGTGGCAAATTGAACGATTGTTGCAAGGTTTTAGCACTGATTCATACTCTTTGTTTGCTGTTCTGTGTGTTCTCAGATATCAGGGGAACAAAGGTTAAATGATTAACAAAGGTTCAATGAAGATGGCGTATACAGTCAATGATCGGTTGTAGCAAAATGCATTTGCACGACATTTTATTTCACTGAAATATCATTTCAGTTTTAAATGCATACATTCTGAATGTGTCCAGATCCTATTATTCTTTTCCTCCTTATCTTTGCTTTTCCAATTAGTTTTTTTCCAAACTAGGTTGATGGGCATTTCTGAGTCTGCATTTCTCTCTTTCCTGTTCTTCTCCATGTCAAACCCACCCCACCCACCCCTTCCACCCCTAACCTGGTAGGTCTATATTCAAGCCTTTTATCTTCTCCGACTGTTGCACCCCAGTGCTGAGGGTGGTCTCCCCACAGTTCGGCCCGGACGACCCTGTCAGGAAGCAGCCTCGCTTTCAGAGCCAGGTGGACCGGAGACACGACCTGTACAAGGCCCATCAGGTGGCGCTCAACACCATGGAAACCAACCCGGTGGGCACTGATGGACAACCTAGGTCAATGTCAGTCCTGTACGGATCCTGGCAGAGCTGGACGTTCACATTCATTTCATATACGCTGTACATCCAAAGCAGAATCATCACTTGACACAGAGGGTTGACACTCCCGGTGACGAGCACAACACAACAGGACCTCACAGTTAGTGCAGGCAAGACACACGGCGTGAGTGTAGACTAAACATAAACACACTACAAGTATACATTCAAAGCCAAAGAGCACTCATTTCTGCACTGTGCAACCAAACACCGCCACACACGAGAAGGCTGAAAGGCAAAGTGACATTTTCCAGTGAAGCCTGTCTGAGATGACTTGTTTTTTTTAATGTTCAACCAGTGTCATATATTAGAAGCACATGTGTTTTGTCCGGCATTGAGCTTACCATATAATAATTGAGTTAGAATCAGATGTTTGCAGTTGCAGTTTAATGTATTGTGGTGCACCTATTGCATCATTTCCAAAGCAGTTATGTAACAGAAACAGAATACCCTGGGAATTAGTACAAAGCACATATTTTATATTATCAGTGTGAAGTTTGGAATTGCGACACAACTATTGCCTGCTGTTTTGTGGAGCAGCTGGATTATATGGAGAAAATGGAGGCGCGTGATGGCAGCTGTCATTAAGTCTGCTCCTCCCACCCCAGGCGTCCTGTCGAATTAGACTGGTGGGATCTGGATTCTCGTACATGATATTACACAAATACTTTTTAGGGGCTTAGGATTTAGTCAAATGACTGTACTGCTCGACCCAGTTGTTGCTGCTGTTTTGACGTCTCTTGTCTTTCTCTCTCTGCGTCAGGACCAGGGTTTAGCGGTCTATGAGGTTCTGAGGGACCTGGAGTTGCAGTGTCTGAGTGAGATTGCAGCCATGCTGAGTGGAGAGATACCAGGAGAAGAACTTGGGGACTTGTTTTTTGATTGCGTGGACACAGAGATTAAGTTCTACCAGTGAGGAGGTGGGATGCTTCAGGAGCTGCGTTTGGTGTTGTGTTGTGCATGAATGTGTTCCTGTTGTTAAGATAAAACTACAAAGTGCAACTGGGGAGCTGCGAAATCCTGAAGACATGATTCAGTATAATATAGTGATGAATATGCATGACTAAGATAATACAATGACTTCCAGTAGCACTACAGGTTGTAGAATATATTGTCATAGGGTTGAGGTCATAAACCAGTCATGGAAAGGCGAGCTCTGCTCTGCTCCGAGTCAGAAAGTCAGTCATTCCTGTGTTAACTTGCTACATAGACGATCTCTGCATAACTATAGGACGAAGTAATAATAAACGTAATTATAATAGTAATAAACGTTATTTATATACTGCCTTTCATACAGGGGTGTAGGTCAAAGTGCTTTACACTAGAAGTGAAGAAACAAGACAATAAATCAAAACAAGTGCAAATATCGTGCAGGAGACGAGAGGGAGCAAATAGCAAGAACAGGTGTGCCAAGAACAACAGAATATGTGAAAGATAGCAATCGAAAGAGTGACGGTTCGCTAAAGACGATGCCGAATAAATACGTTTTTACGTCACCAGTACATAATATAACGTCTGATTCAAACCCAGATTGATGCTGATTGTTCCTGCAGAGTCTGCATTTGTCTGGGAAAAAGGAAGTTATGGTAACTTGAAAGTTTAAATTCAAGGTCTAGTTCATAATTTGCCATATGCACAACAATCACAGTGGCATTCTTAGTTCTCAGGCTCCCTCCAACAATGCTCATACAATACGTATAAAAAGAAAAGCACGCAAGTAAAAGAGAAGACATGAAATAGTGCAGAAGTTAAAAGTATAACTATATAATATGTATTGAATAAAACATAATAATATGAAACATTATACTGGTAGGCAGGTGTGCCAAGGTTCTAACAAGATGTCTCTTAGTATGTTTCTGGCATGCACATGTAGAAACTGTGAAAATGTGATTTATTTAGTTTAAATAGCTGCTTAACTGCTGTGTTTGACTGTCCTCTGCTACAGCGCCCTCAGGTGGACATCCCTAGGACTCGCAGAGTGGCAGGACAAGGCCCTGGGACTGATAAAAACTCTTGTGTGTCTCGTCTGATTGGCGTCCGCCTCACTAACACAACACACGCCCCCTGACACCATTCCATCATTAACACAGACTCAATGTCCAACCTGCACATGCGATCGGAGCATAATGTATCATCTGTATCACCCAGGGAGCAATGACTGCACCTCATTAGTGAGCATAATGATGTAGACTACACATGCGCCTATGTAGAGTTGTGAGATGTTGCACAAATACTATGAATATGGCATTTGTTTGACTTTTGTTTTTTGTTGCAAATGAATGGGTCGTCATTTGATGACTACCTGTAGGGAAAGACCTAATAAAAAATGTGCATAGTTTGTCCTGAGTGTGTTATGAGCTTTCTGGTCACCCTAGTGGTGCCAGTGGGACCATCCAGTGTTTTTCCCCCTAAACATTTACAGAATTTTACCCAAATGGCCTCCAGAGTGTGTACATCTTTAAATGCCAGCGTGGTGTTTCAGTGTGTACACCTGTACTGGTTAAACAGAGCTTTTCCAAAATGAAAACATAAGCCAGCACAGTCAGGATCAGATCGTCTCTAACTTTCTCTGTAGTTCATTTCAAAACCCAATGAATCTGATTACACAGCCGAGCTGCGGTCATGAAACTGTACTTGTGTTGATTTTTGTTCAACATAAGCTCAGCATTGGGAACGACATGAGGCTAGATATCCTGTGGGATTCTGGTTTTGTATTTTCTGATATACTGATGCTGACTTAAATTTCACTTTCTGGCGTTTCAATGAAGCATCACAGTTTAGCCATAAAACGTTCATAACTGCATCTTTTGGTGTGAGCTGAGTCACAGTTAACCTTTGTGTTTGCTTCCGCGAGATTCAGAAATTTCAGACCAAAACTGTAACATGTAGCGTGTAAATAACCTCTGAAAGCACTAAAAAAAAATCTTTTCACATAATTAATACTGAGGCTTTTGGTCTAAAATATTTTGATATTGGATTTTCCTTTCAACTTATATCATCACTCTGTCTTGCTTGTATATGAACAGAAAAGTGGACCAGTTTCAACATTTATTGGTGCAGCTTCTCTTTGGCTTTATATTGACCTGCCACTCCAGCTCAGTAGGTGGCGCAAATGCACATTTAAGCTAGTTTGCCAACCGCCTATTAAACCCAATGAGGAAGAAGGAGACGATAATATCGGGTCGTCCACACTCCATCCAGGAGGGGGCGGTAATTTAATTCCCTTCTTACAGAGGGGAAAGAAAACATAAACTGCCCGGTGATGGGGTGCACCGCCTGGCAGTGGTTTCAAATGTTACAAATGCTAACTGCATGGCTGTTAGGAGTTTAACAAACTGCAAAGTCTAATTTCTGCATTTTCCTTTGGTCCCCCCTCAATAGAAAGTGGAGTCGTCCAACGGAAAAGGTAATTTCAGTTAGGTTGCTAGCTAACGCGTTGTTGAGTCTAGGTAATTGGTTAACCAAAAACTGCACTATAGCTGATTTATCCGAACATCAGGCCGATGGGGCGCAAATATGTCGCTATTAGATGGAAATAATCGAAAAGACACTTGTTCGTGATAATAATTTGTGAGTTTAGTATTTCCGTACTAGCTAAAGCTAACTAGCTAGATGGTGTCTGCTACTTCACAGCCGACGGACGCTATTAGCAAACAGCTAACCTACTGGAGCTAGGCAGCTAATGGTAACATTAGCTAAGCTAGGTCTAAATAAACAGAACCCACCACTAACGTTTCATCAAAGCTCGGTGCTAACTCGGTCACCAGAAGGTGTTCACTGTGTTTAAACACGGTCACGCTACAGCAGGTGATTTTACGGGATAACCGGAATAACCGTGTGATCACATATTAACTGATGGTGTCATTGAACTGCACACTGTGGGTCCTTCGTGACCGGTTTTTGAAAGTCCTGGTCTGATGGAAGGGTCTCCGTTTTCTCATGGACTACTGCAGCAATACTGATTGTCTTTTTTATCCTTTAATTAAGACAAATTGACCCTCAAGCTGAATGCATGAATTCGTAAAGATGCTTTTAGAGCTCATAGGAGACCAAATACTATTATTTATTAATAAGTCCATTTGAGAAAAGTGATTTGTTTCCTTTTCCTCATCATTTTACATCTAATTTTCCTTTTTTATTTGCTTCAGTCTTTAACATCCAGTCAGCTGCTTGAGTTGCTGTGAGATGATGTACTCAAACAGGTCTGAGCACAGTCACAGGCGGCAGCACGCTGACAGAAGTTCAAGACAGAGCGACGGTTATGATGACCGATGGGAAGGAAGGCGCGAACCTCCCAGAGATGTGCAGCGGGATCCTTATCATAAATATGGTGGGGAGGGACGCAGAAGTAGAGAGTACAGCGATTCGCCCAAGAGGCTGTACAGTAAAGACTCACTGAACAGAGACAGGAGCAAAAAGAGCCCACCGAGGAGACGTATGTCTTCACCTGATTGGGGTGCTTCTGAAAAGAAAAGGCAGAGGGTTACAGAGGATGGTGAAGATGATTACAGATACCGACGTGAGGCTGAGGACAAAACAAACAGGCAGTCCCCAGACGGGTTTTCACGTGCATATGCAACCAAGGATTTCAAACATACACTACCACAGGACGAGGAAATCAAATACAGGAAAACACTTCAAGACTCCAGACACAGGTATCGGCACAAGGACTTCACCCACAGGCAGCAGCAGCACGATGATTCAACTTGCAGACGATCGTTTGGGTATTCCAAAGACCGGGACGGTCGTGAAAGGAGCCGGGACTTTTCTCAAGAGAGGACACGATCGCAGGATTGCTCTGCGAAGGTTGGTCACAATAAACGTGTGTGTGTGAGATCGTCAGTTCAAGGATTGCGACCTTTTGATTTTAATGTAATTTAACAAAATGTCATCTCCATGTCAAACAGAGTTACGCCAACCCCAGAGAGAGGAATGACAGCCCTTCCACAGATCATGAGGACCATCGTCACATTAGAACCAGGTTTTCATTGAATGGATCCAGTGCACAGGTGGGTTTATTTGACATGTGGCAATTAGGACCCAGCGTTGTCGTCAGTGAGTGATGGCTCCAGTATAGCAGCTGATTTTTACAGTTTAGTCCAGGATTAGGGATTAGGACCTAAAATAACACCGGACAGAATTCACTCAATGTCGGAGAGACGTGTGTTTGTTGGCTACATGTTTCTCACAGGTTGCTGCAAATAGATTTGTCAAACCGAGAACGCAGATATTAGCTGCATAAACTGTGGTTCCTTCTGTGTTTCCCATCAGTCTTTTGAGAGTGATGTCACCAGCCAATGCGCTGCTGTTCCTGAGCAGAAAAAGTCAACCAAGGGTTTCCAGCGTTTCCTCGACGTGCTCAACAAGGGCGTGAATGTGGCCATGCTCACCAAGATAGTGACTCAGACCTCTGCAGAAGGGAGCGTTCATGGGCCGCATTCTCCAGCCGCCTTCACGAGCACTGCAGACTGTCTGTGGTCTCCCGCTCACGCTGGGAGGCAACAGGAGAGCCACCAAAATGCCAGCCACTGGAGCGAGAGCAAGGGCCCCCAGGGACCGGCTTCTCCACAGCCTCCTCACAGGTCCTTCAGCCCGAAGGGGCGCTCTGTGTCTGACGAAAAGCCTCTGCAGAGGGGTGATGGAGAGCCCAGCCACTTGGGCTCCAACAGTAGATCCGGCTCTCCCTCAGCGGTGGAAAAGATGCCGCTGACACCTGAAGACGAGCACAAGCACAGGCAAATGCAGGATGTTTTGCAGGCCATTGGCATGAATTTAGGATTTGAAGAACTGGGCCAAATGTCCCATCGCATCCAGGAGCGGTTATATGGAAAGAAGGACGCCGACTGTGGCCGCCATCTTAGAGGAAGCGGGGAAAGGGACGCAAGGCGCGCGCCATCGCCAAGACCACAAAGTAGATCGTCATCATCAAGCAGGCCCTCCAGGCCTCCTAACATCCCCCACGCTGGACCTGGGATTTTCCTGCCTCCCTACATCCCTTACCCCTGCGCCCCGCCTCTCAACATCTTCCCAGCAGTACTCGCGCAAACGAGGCACCTGCTCCCACAACACGCCACTAATCCTCCGCCCCGCTTTTTTAACCTGCCGGACGTTAACCCCTTTCAGCCTCTGAACAACACACAGAAATCCAAAACGGTGTCGAGGCCCCGCTGTTTGCAGGTCATTGAGACCAAACAACCCGGATGATGACCGTCGCATAGGGCGAAAAGCTGATATAGTTGAAAATGATATTTTGCCTCTGGAGAATAATAAAATATATTCATAAAGTAAGCCGCAGCAACAAAATGCAAAACCAAAAACTATGAAACCAACACGGTGAAATGAGCAGTTTTTGACCACAAGCTGGTTCCGTCTCTTCTTATACCCATTGTTCAACGTCCCGCTAAAGAACAACATGTGGACAGTGTGCAGATTGTGTTTGATTTCTAAAAAAAAGTTTTTTAATTTGGTTATTGAAAATTGCTTCAAGTACCACATTTTGATTGTGTTCTAACTTTAGTTGAAAGTATTTGTCCACAGAGGTCTTTAGTAGGATACAGGCCTTTTTTAATCCTAGTGGAACAGCACCACAGTCCACTGCTCGGTCTTCAGAGGGCTTTGGCAGACCTGCGACTGCACAACATCGTTTCTTTTTGTGTACACGTGCAGAAAATGAATGGTGTAAATATTTGAATTGCATAATATTAAACGCAATGATTCTAAATGGATGGCAAACGGTTGTTTAATTCCACCCATGCTGATTATGCTGTATAAGAAAACACTGGATGGGACTGTCGTGCATGTTGAATTGTAAGTCAAAATGTCACATAACAGTACATTCAGTTACTGTCATGAGCACGTACACGAGACTATCAGGA
Organism: Nannoperca obscura; assembly: GCA_036024295.1. Classification (NCBI taxonomy): domain Eukaryota; kingdom Metazoa; phylum Chordata; class Actinopteri; order Centrarchiformes; family Percichthyidae; genus Nannoperca; species Nannoperca obscura. The sequence goes on along the minus strand of JAVQJL010020955.1, from coordinate 4,937 downwards.
TGTGACAGAGCAGGAAGATGGAAAACAGCGTGGTTTGGAAAGTTTGGTGTGTCTTATTTCATATATTTATTTCTAGACCAAGCAGGTTAATCACTCAATGCATATAGATTAGTTTGTATAGATACTTGGAAACGTGGGCCTGGGATTGTTTCACTGCGTCATCTACCTTTTTTCTCCCAAGTGGTAAAAATGACAGACTTCACTTTAGGACTAAGGATTCGTCTTTGACTAATGAAAGTATTCAGCGACATACTGATGTAGATTGTGTATTTTTACATGACAAATAACTAAAATCACTCATCAAAATTGGAATTGGTCGACTTCACAGCATTATGGCGTACCTTCAGATGCTCAGAGAGGTGAATGCAGAGCTCCTGAGAAACTCCTCGAGATACAGTACCATAGCCTGTTGAGGCTGGGAAGGTCTGCCACGTGGTACTATGGTGCACTGGGAGAAGACCAATCAATAATTGTACCCCTCTTCAAAGGCTGGAAGTGGAAGATGTGTTCTTAGTAGATGCAAGAACTGATAAGGCTTTGTTCAATTTCGAAAGAAGGGGAAAAAAATCTCATCACCACTCTTGTTTGCAGGCAACTGCATAAACATCTTGGTGTCAGCAAAGTCTGCGTGCCATTTTACTTCCTAGCCACGTCACGGTAGGTTCGAGTGCTCAGCCTCCAATCGCTTGTGTTAGGGGAGAGTAGTGCAACGTTCACAAACACTGACTCAACTGTCCATATTGCACAGGAGGAGGACGTGTCATTGCGCACCATTAGATTGTCATTAGAACAAGTCAACGCCTTTTAATCCTGACAACACATTCAGCAGAATTCTCCCTGCGGTGTTGGTCCTCCGTCCACAAGGTGGCGCTGTTAATAATGTATCAACACCGCTGAGGCGCTGGGAGCAGTCGTTGGCCCCTCAGTTTAATCTATATTTAACATTATCGTCTGTCCTTGCTACCTCCTGCAGGAGTTTATCAAAGCTCACTTTTGGTTTTTCACTATCCAAGAACTTTGTTTTCGAAGCAACAGCCTGAAAATGGTGTTTGTTCCGCGGTGCGACAGAAGAAAAGGGCTGTTTGAGCAGCTGTAGCAGGTAAACAGTCTGTTTGCTAAGCTAAGCTATCTAAATAAAACAGTGTTACGCTGTTAGGTTCGTCACTTTAGCTGTCTGTTTGGCACTTAATTAGCCCAACCACCTTCATTACACCATGTTACAGTGCCACAGAGGCTGTGAGTTTCCACAAAAGTTGTCGACATGTAAGCTAAATAGTTCATGTGTTTGGTAGGAAAAGATTTATGTTAACAGTCGCTAGTTGGGGGATTTTCTATTAAGCAAGTCTGCGTATAGACCTGTGCTAATGAACCCACGTTTCTCTTCCACAGAAAGTGTACTGACTTCATAAAGTGTAGCAGAATCTGGCTTCAGGATGAATCCACCCGGCTGGGAAGATGCTGCCCGAACACTGCAGAGACACCTGGACCCAAACCACCAGAGTGGTGTCAACAACAGCATGGAGAACGCCTCGAGACCTAATAACCACTGGGCCACGTACTGCCAGTACTCAAGATACACCGCCGATGAACCCCAAAGCAGTATGGGAGTGAAAGTGGGATGGAGGGGGCTCAGTCCTCCGCCGTGTGATTTTCACATTAAGGAGGCAGAAGTGACGGATCCAGACGGAGAGCCACTTGAAATGGACGAGGAGGATCCGGAGCTGATGAGAAAGCGGAACGAGCTCAGGCAGATAGAAGAGCAGATACTGTGCAAGAAGGTTGCTATCGCGCTGAAAACAGTTGAGCCGTTTGTGAAGGAGACCCGTCCAGGCTTCTCCTGCGATGAACAGGCAGCGACGTGCAAAGCTGCAACTCTTAAAGACAGGGTGAATGTCCTTTTGCAGCAGCGACATCCTGGCAGCTTCCTGTCAAAGGTGAGTCATAGATTTAGTGATCAGATGCTTTCATACCACTAGTTTCCCCTGAGAATACAGCGCTTTCCAGCTTGCAGAGGCCAGTTGCTTATATTGATAACATACTGTATTGCCTCCTCTGCTGCTCAGGTCCGGTCTCCCAAAGGGAGAATGAATTCCTCCAGGCTGAGCAGAGACGGTCTGCTGCAGGAACACCATCCCCTGAAGCTCAGAGTGAAGGCACTAATGAAGCAGAGATGTAGTGAGCCTTGTGTTTACCCAAAGAAGAGCGAGGTTTGTAATATTTTATTGCCCCCTCTTTCACAAAAAGGATCACGTTATATTTAAAAAACACGCAAATAAAACATCAAATGTACAAAAGCTAAAATAAGAGAAGATCATGTTCTGTACCTGCTTATCATATCTTATTCTTAAAAAACTCATAAAGGAAGTGTCTTTTGGTAAAACAAAACACGTAGTCTGGTTGTTATAAGTTCCTGTTTTGACAATACGCAATGTTTCTGTACGTCTGACTTTTCCCATCAGCCCCCTTTTACCCCGATGCCTCCTCCAAGCCAAAGCGTTACGTTGCCAGAGAAGGAGGAGGACAGCGCCAACCAGGGTTTCCAGCGCTTCCTCAGCGTGCTCAACAAAGGCGTGGACATGGACTTGCTCAGTAGGATCGTCAACGACGACAGCGAGGATCTTCTTTTAAGTGAGCAGCTCGTAAACATCCAGGCCCCTGCGGCAGAGGACACGTCGGAGCTGCCCTTCAGATGCGGGAGCCAGCGATCCAAGAGTGGAGCGTCGCTGCCGGGCTGCAGTCAGACCAGCAGTGGCGAGAGGAAGGCCGACCCGCCCAGTCGAGTGAGATCGCTCAACGAGAGGCTCTCGTTTCCTGATGAGGACAAGAAGAAGAATGACGACGGAGGAGGCCGCTGCTTTGGCTCTAGTGGTCGATCCAAGCCTCCCTCGGCAGAAAGGAAGAAGAATAAAGAAGAAGATGCAAAGGTGGATGAGCAGCATGAACAGCTTCAGAGTATTCTTCACACTCTGGGGTTGAGTCTGGAAGTGGAAGAGATGAGCAAATTATCAGACCGGACTCAGGAGAGGCTTTATGGGAAGAAGCATGAGGGCACGAGGGCTGACGGCAGAGAGGAGCAGGAGAGTGGGCAAAAGGGCTCCCACAAACAATACAGGAACTCCTCCTCTTCCTCATCCTCCTCCTCAAGGTCGAAGTCCAGAAGCTTCAGTTCCAGCCCGTCGCGCAGACGTCGCTCTCACGGCAAAGACTCGAAACAAAGGCGAGCATCTGAGCGCAGCAGCTCCACAGACCGAAGCAGAGGAGGACTGAGGTGCGAAGAGGGCAACCAGGACGGCAAAGAAGCACAGAGGCACAGAGACGGAAAGGAAACCTCCACGTATCCACATCCATGTCCACAGAACCACACGTACCCCCATCCTCACCCCCACCCCCATCTTCACCCTCACCCTCATCTTCACCCTCACCCTCAACCTCACCCTGCTGCTTTTTCTGCATTTCCAGGCTACAGCTTGTCCCAGTACTCCCAGTACAACACTTACGGCAGTGGCACGTACAGCGCTGCTTCAGGTTCTTACTGGACAAACACTAACGGTGCGATTCTTCCCACCCCTTTCCCCCCCGGGTATCCTTATCCACAGAACACCTACCATTACTTTCCAGGCTCTATAGTGGCACCTTCCGTGAATTACTCTCATCGCAATTCTCTTGACACTAACTTATACGTGAATCCAGACCTGTCTAAAAGTGAAGGCCAGATGGGATTGGCTTCAGGCCGTCGCTGCCTGCAGGTCATCACCACTAAGCAGCCGCCTCCTCAGAACTGTGTGAAGCTACTCGCCAAGAAGAAGAAGAAGAAGAGAAGGAGGAGGGAAGCTATGAAGAAGGCGCGCGAACAGGGGATAACGAAACAAGTGAGAAGGAGCCAAAGACTGGCAGAAAAACTAATGGCAGCCTCTGCGGAGAAGGTGGAGGCTGAAGGGGACCCCAAAGCTGCGCAGTCAGAAAAGGACAAAGAACAGCCGACGGAGGAGGAAATAATGGCAAACCTGAGGATAAAGGTTGGTGTGATCAGCCTCCTAATCATCTCATTTAGGAGGTCAACTTGAGAGAGGTTGAGGGTTTTTTTTCTCTGTTCGTCAATTTGTTAAATTTGTTAATTTAATTTCAATTTGCTGGAAAGTTGGGCCATGAGCCAAGCAACAAGCGATCTTATCATGTGTCTCAGTAAAGTAGGAAATCACTCCTACCTGACCAAAAACTCAACACAAACAGGCATTGTAAAATGGATAGATAGCGCTGACTGGGGTACGTCACGCAGCTGTATGTATTTATTATTTAGTCCATGTTAGTGGCTTTATAGTGTTACGACCTCATGCTAACGGGTTTTTGGGTAAATATGATTGTAAGAGTTAAGCTATTTGCTAATGTTGGTGGTAAAACAGTGACGCCACGCTGCTGAAAGTCAGTGTGAGTGTTTTTAGTTCTACACCTGAACACCAGGATAAACCAGATACCCAGGAGTATTTAGGATTTCTGAACATTTTCAGACATGCGATGATTTTTGTTTTTCTTCGTATTTTCTCATGGAGTACATGATTGTATGAATGAATGATTATTTATCGGCACAATATAGAATTTCACTATATTTTCTATAACTTAAATAACATGCTTAGAGGATTCGGCAGCCTAGGCATGAGCAGTATGTTTCAATTCCATAATATAGTTTTAATATAAGACAAGTTCACTGACAGTCAGTAGATGGTAATATTGTTGTCTTTTCCCAGATTTCCTTTGTCTTGCTCAACCACTTTTTTCTTTTTTCTAGCTTGAAGCATTTAACCAGAAGGCGAAGCAAAACGTCACACAGCCAGCCAACTCCCTAAGCTCTCAGACTGGTTAAAGTAAGTGTGTGTGTGTGTGTGTGTGTGTGTGTGTGTGTGTGTGTGTGTGTGTGTGTGTGTGTGTGTGTGTGTGTGTGT
>JAVQJL010020943.1:0-10792 GCA_036024295.1 Nannoperca obscura | reverse complement strand
ACAGAGAGGAGCACTGCCAAAACACGGGGCTGTTTTCACCACATCTCATAATCACCCCCCCCCCCCCCCCCACCCAACTTGTGTCTCCATCCAGCATCTATGTATTCATCTCCTTTTGTTTGTCCTTCTGTTCCTCTGTCTTCTCTTTCCTCCTATTTGTTTACATCTCGGTCCGTTTCTTTCCTCCCAAGTCTTTTCTCTGCATCTGCTCCTTATGTTGCGCTTTGCCTCCATCATGCATGCTGCTCTCACTCTCATGTACTGTATTTTCTCCTTCTTCTTCTTCTTCCTCTCCTTATTCTGCATGCCCTGGATCTTTCCGCATTTGCAGCTTGTGGGACAAGAAGAACAACCCGGAGCCCTGGAGCAATCTCGACCCGACCTACCAGTACAAGGTAACTACTCCCCTGTCCCACGCTGTACGGCCACATCCCCGCTCACACCGATCGCGTCTGCCAGAAAATTAATCTAGGCAAGAATGGCACTGTGTCACTGAGTCCCTGAAAATCTCATTTTCATCATCAACCTAAAAAACCTACAAAAATAGGTTTGGACCAACAAATTCTGGCAAAATAATGTCGGATCAACATGGCTGCTTCCTGGCTTTCTTCACATCTGTTCAAATAGAGGAAAACAAAGTGTCTTTCAAAAACAAATTAAGGCAGATGGGAACGGGAGCTTTTAGTGGTCTGAAATAATTTGCCTTACCTCTTGAACAAGGCCAGAGCTACAGACAAACTAATGACAATATTAACAATGCTGACCCAAAATAGTTCAGAAAAACAACCAACTGATAAGTCTCAGAAGAGGAGATCTGGATGATGTGTTTTTCAGAGAAAAAGAGCATTTTCTGAGGGTTTCAAGGCTGCATTGCTTGCCAGTGGAATGAAAGTCACTGCAGACAAAAAGGTCAGGACACGGCATGTTTAATTCTCCATAGCAAGGCAAAGGTCTTGCATCAAAATTCCACTGAAGTCCAAACAATGATCGTAATGAGGAGGGGGAAGCGGGAAAGAAGGGAGGGAGAAGGGGGGGAGGCAAGGGTTTTATTGGCAGACCAATCAAGAAAAAAAAATATACGGGGAGAAAATAATCACTGTCAATCCAAAAATGTGTGTTTATCACATACATGTGTGATGTATGCAGAACACATGCATGCAGTCATACAATCATCCATGGCATATGCAAACTGTTGTTTTAAAAAAAGGCTCAGCAAAAATCTGCAAAATAAATTAGCTGGAACATATCATGGTACATAAGGGTGTTTGGGTGAGTGCGTGAATGTACGTGCGTCTATATTTGCACTAGAGGGTGTGGGAAATAAAAAAGTTCACCTCTGACTCTTTTTCCACGCGTTCTCCTAAAGACAGCACTGATTAATTTAATTTAAGCAAAACAGATTTAAATGTATTCCTCCTGCCTTCTACAGTTTGTGGCCGTCAACACAGACTACAAGAACCTGAAGAAAGAGGGTCCTGACTTCTAAAGGTCCTCCAGGCAACTCCAGGGGCACCAAGTTTGGCATGACCCCCTGCTGGCGCCTCAGTGATGTGAAACGTCTTCCTGATTATTTCCTCAGCCGCACCTTATGCTCTATGACAAGAGTTTTGAATTAACCCTGTAACCTGTGAACAAAAACTATTAAAGATCACATGAGACAGAAGGCTGGTTCTTTTGTACATACAAGCTACAGTGTTTACATGCTACTGATTTAGATGCTGCGTATTAATCAGAAAATGTATTTTGACTTTGGGTGGATCATTTTTCAGGCTACAGTAATAATGATAAATATGTGTTAATATTTTCTTTTAATTCTATTTCTTGTATGAACCCCTTAGAGGTCAAGAGTTAAGGACTGATACTAAGAAACACGTTTAAAACTGGCAGAGAAGGAAACCGTTTTTCTTTAAAGCTGCATTGATCAATATTTTTCTATTGGCAATGGTCAAATGACTACATTTATGTGAAAGATTACAATTAGTGCAGATAACAGAGCGTTTTAGGCCCAGAACAGATAGACAAAGTTAGAGACTAGCTGGAGAACATAGTGGAGCATTTAGCAGCTGAAGAGCCAGATATTTTCCCTAGGAGTTGGTGGGAACTAAAACAAAGATAAAAATGAAAATGAAAAATGACTCAATATGAATGCTAATGTTAGTATGTGTCTGCTGGATTGTAAAAAGGCAACTGCTTGCTAACGAAACAGATTTCTGAAGTAATATGTCAATGCTTTGCTTACAGAAAAAAAGTTTCTGCTTTAATGGGCCTTTCCACTACAGGAACTTAATGTAACCTAAAGCTTGGGACAAACCTAAAGATGAGCTGAAACATACAACTGGACATTGAACAAACCACACAAAGATAGCTTTCACCAATTTGCACAGATCTTTTAGCATTTGACAGTCATGGGAGTATAAACCTTACACTCTTGTGTAAATACATGCAACAACACTGGTGGTAGACATCCCTCGCAGGTGTCACTTTTTCTTGTACCAAAAAAAAACAACAACACATGGACACCAACCAGCAGCTTGAACCATTTTTATGTTGTTTTTATACAATTTGTGTTGAAAAGGCCAAACTGGAGGGGAAAAAGCACAGTTTGGGGGGGAAATCCTGAATGGAGAGGCGAGGGCTACGCGCACTGTACAGCGAAGAGCAGGAACTGGAGGTGAGTGAACGAAGCCAACTTCAGGTAAAGCCGTTTATTTACCGGTATGTGTCCCTCGGGCGACACACAAGTGACTACATCGATCACCGAGGTCAGTTTCAGTATATTAAACGTGGCTCGCAGCGACTGGATCGGAAGAATTAGGACTGGAATCTTAACATATAAATCGACCAACTGCAGACTAGTCCAAGTTTGTCCAATCAGTCATCACGCCAAATTCATATTCATAATCGGCTCAACAGTTATAATGTGTGTGCCAGCCAGTGTGACAAGTGATGCTGTTTGGAGAGAAGTTCCTTGAACTGAATTTCGTCCCTGCTCTGAGAGCGATTCTACGTGAAGTTCCAGCTGCTCTCTACCAGCGACAGTAGTAGTGCTGTTGATCGCGGTTGGTCAGTAAGGCAAGCCAGTATTAACTAGCACATCTGCAAACAACACCAACAGTTAATATAAATGGGATGTATGTGTTAGGCAAAGCCCTGATGTGATTTGGGGCAAATAGGAAGTTCGAAATGGCTAAAAGTGTTTAGGAGAACTGTTGATACACTGCATGCAAAAAATAGTGCAGATAAATGAATCAAGAAAACAAATAAATCAAGAAGCACAATGGGGCAAACTGCAAAGCCACAAAGTAACTCGGCACACTTCAGAGACACCATCTGGGAAATATTTAGTCTACAAACTGTCCTGGTGCGTATAATACAATGAAGACATAAATGACAATAGAGCCAAAGTCTCACAGCAGGATCCTAAAAGTTTATGTTATGGAAAGTCTCAGGTCAAAGTCTTCCATTAGATAAAACAGTAGAGGACACCTCATCCAGGTCCCACAGGTCAAGTACAATCTCCCTGCTCTCTGTGCCACCCTGCTGCTAAACAAATACAAAAGTGTGTGACATTGCTATGCCAATATTTGCAGTTGGCTGTGTTAATGAACTTATATAACATACACACGTTATACAAAACCAAAATCTTGCTTTTAATATCCAAAGGGGAAAAAAAACATTTACCGAGCTCATCAACATCACACAAATCCAGCACTGCTGGGGCAAGCAAGTCACACATGCACACATGCTGAGATACGAAGTTTCACATGAAGAGGACCAAAATAGAAATCAATCATGAGATGAATATTCGTGGGGGTCATTGAATTCTTTTAAACCAGTTTTCAGTCCCAGAAAGATGCCATCCAACGAGACAAATCACTGAACAGTTTGATCACTGCCCGTCTGTAGAAACCAAAACATTATTTTCACTTAGGTACGGCGCAGGAAAATGACAAGACTCAAAATCAGTAGTTTCTCCAAATATGCCTCCTGCTGGTATACATGTCCCATGTTGGAGAGTTCATTGAATGATGAATGTTTGTGTCTGTGTGCACCTCTATGTGCGCGTTCACTCAGCATCACTAGACACCACACAACATAAAATCCCACTCTAATGGCACGCAAAGTGTCGCAATGTCAGACCCCTGGGTTCTCCTAATACACTCCTTAATAGACAATTTATGTTCCAGGCCCTGCATGGGCCCATTTATGTATGTGTGCGTGTGTGCGTCTGCTCCTTTTTAAAACAGCAATATGCTTCCTGCAACAGTGTGGTGACCTGCCCAGTGGGTATTGTCTGTTGCTGGATGATGATTTGTGTGTGCGTGTGTGTTTGTGTCAGAAGCACAAAACCTGCTGACAGGTAATCAGCTGGGCCAAAGCATCACACTGGGGCATAATCACAAGGTCACACACACACACACACACACACACACACAGGGGACAGTTATTATCAAACCTACACAGCTTATAGGTCGTTATGATTGCATTGCCTCAGTGTGTTAGTATCAGTATAAAACTTTAAGGCAGAGGGTGAGGCACACCGGCAGCTCGCCATCAAACAATTTACCAATTAGGATCAGAGCTTGTAGAATATGGTGAGATTTTATTTCTTCCGTTATATCTTCTTACTGCTTTTTTTAATGCCATTCACGTTCGCCCCATTAATTTTCCCAGCACTTCATATTACCTGAACACTGTCACTTGTCAAACGTCTGTTCTAAGCCGTCTTCATCTAATTGCAGGGTTTTTCTTGCCTGCTTTTAATTATTTTTCCAACTCGTATACCACCGATAGGATAGGACTATATAGCTGAATTACTCCAATCAGTTACAATTCAGTTAGCGACTGTGTCAGCAAACCCACGCAGTCCCTTTTCCAAGACAGTAAACATTAAGACAGACACGCAAACCCAGTCAGGCCTCAGTAGGTAGCAAAGTACGGCGGCGTGTGATTAAGATCTCAGATTTACAAACACAGGTTGTGTTTGTCATTTATCTACCTCAGAAGTTGAAGTGAGAGCACTCTCTCAACACACAGATACTTGAGCACTTGTCATCTAGAGCGCGGCGAGGAGGAGGGCGGGAGGGAGGGAGGCCATCTCCTCCTCGATTACATCCTCTCTGACGAGCAAGAGTAGATATTTTTAGACAAGGATTAATTTTAATGGGTAAGATAAGAAGTTGAGTCGTTGGTGGAGGAGGGACGAATAAATAAGTAAATAGGACATGCCACAAAACAGGAGGCAACGGTGGCAGCGTTGGGGTGGTGTGGCTGTTGTCGCGAGGCCCTGGGCAGATCGACTGATGCAGTGGAGATAGTGAGGCCTTTAATCCTTTAATGTTTTCTCCCAGAGGTGGAACATGAAAAATCAAAGAGCAAACCAGTGTTTGTCCATAACTCCAAAATGGAGCGACTTTTCGTTATGGAGAGGTTGTAAGGTTAAATGGTGCTTTTGTTCCTGACCGTCATTTCCAGCTAAATATTCTAAGATGACAAGGTCCATGTACTGTCCTCGTGATTCACAAAATCCGGTTTTGACAGACAAAAATGCTATTTTGACAACTGCAGAACAAAACTAAGAAAAGCTGCTTCAACAGTTCTAAATTAAAACTGAGAAAGTTTGATGAGCATATCAACATAGTTCTGACATTTTTACGGGTGTACACCAACAGAACTGGCAGGAATGACTACTACCATACTTTTATGTGCACATGTACCTCTTATTTATTGTGCTATATGGCTCTCCATTACATAAGGGGCTAAGAGGCTACATTGATGTAGTGCTCACTCAGTTTTCAACAGATCTATATATCGCAGGATTTTCCAATATTGCACAAATACACCTTTCCACGATCGACAACTTTATGACACCAAACGTACTGGTAATGCTGAAAAATATATGCTTTTTTAAAAATACACATTTTACTTAGATTTAGGCATTTTTTGTGGGTCAACTTTTCACTACATCTGCCCACACAACAAAAAAAATACACAATACATACAGTAAATTATTTGACAAAACAATAAAAACTTGACGCCAAAGATCCATTTAAAAGCTTTTTCCAGAGCGTTTCTCAATATAACATGGCCTTTTATTAGCCAATGAAGTATATTTATTTATCAAACGAGGGCTAAAAACTTTCTTTTAAATGCATTTATACTGGAAGGTATTTGCAAAATGATTCTGTCCACAAAGGAAAAAAAGGAAACTTGATATCAGATGTTTCACAGCCAGGGACAGACGCCTCAGCAGTGATTTCTGTTCATGTGATCCCATTGCAGATGTTCTGAAAACTATTTTTATGGGCTAGTCTAGAGAGAATTTTTCTTTCAAGAAATTCCACATACTGCGTCTTTGATGTGGGGCATCTGTTAGTTTTAAAAAACAGGCCACTTTCAGTTTTAAAATAGTTTAACAACACAAATCATTCTGAAGTTGTAAAATCTATTTAAAACTGCAATTACACGCAGCGAAACTAACTGACGAGAACCCAACAGATTATTTAAAAAAATGTGTTTTAAATTACACATTTCAGCCACATGCCGTAGCCATACAGTGACATGGTTTTGTATTCCCATCTTTCTGTGAGATAAAAATACCGCCGTGAAGTTGTTTTATTCAAACTTTTATATAAAAGTATGCTGAGCTGACCAATACAGATCGCTAAACCACAACACAAGCGAGCCACACAAGCTGCAGAGAGAAAACAGACAACAGCACAGCCCACTAAAAATATGACAATGTACAAGGTAACATCCTGCCTATATGAATTCCTAAATATGCCAGCGGCATGTTTATAATATACAGTATGAGAATAGCTCGCACTGTGTGAAAAGCAGGACAAAGAAATATGCTGCATTGGCAGTCTTGCTCCTAGAATCCCTCATCCCTCCAGGAGCCGTGAGAGTTCCCATCGAGTTAGGAGGTGAAAAAAAGACATAAAAACAAACAGGTTTCAATTATTGGCTCCCTGCTGCAAGTTTACTGCAGGTGTGGCAAACTGTTTACTTAAGGTAAAAAATATAATATCTTTGTCTAAAATAAGACACACATGCACAATCTCACTGCGACACACACGGAGTGCCAGGTCTATGGAGTGAAAATAGTCTCTAATATTTGCAAATGTGTATTAAATGATCTGCAAATGAAAAACAAGATTTGTAAACGTAAATTTTTTTTTTGCATAATTTCGGTTTTCCGAAATTCAACTTGAATAAATATAGATATTTTACTTACAGATTTTTAAACTTCAGCTTCACAGATCGGATCCTTTTCGCTTTCAAAAAGCTTCCTGCACATACAAATGTCTTTCTATTTATTTACAGATTGTTAAATTTGTTTGCACGGATCAGGTTACTTTTGCTTTTGGGATATTGAGACTATATTAGTCTCAATATCTCTGTTTCCAGCTCCAAAGATTTGTAAACACATTTACACAGGTCTTTGGTTTTGCTTAGTATTCGTATGTGTATTGGCACACAGATTTATAAGTACCCGAAATTTCGGACAAATCATTGTTTACGTTTACAAATCTTGTTTTTCCTTTTACGCATCATTTGAAAAAAAAAATATTATTGAGACTATTTTCACTCCATACATATCTGGCTTCCGCTCACAGTTCTGAGAACAGTTGGGCAATTAATTGATTGGAGACCATCTAAGTGTAATTAATCCAGCGATAGTGTAGGTGCAGAGAGAGAAACATATCCTTTCTGACAAATATACATTTTGTATTGCTTTCGAAAGTGAACACCAATATTTTTATGTTATAATCATAACTAAAATCAACAAAATAAAGCCAAAAGGTGCGTAATGTATTGCTGTCTGAACATGTAATAAATCAAAAGGCATACTAGTTTAAAGCTTGCGACTTAGAGACAATGTAACTTTGGAAAGAATTCCTTTATTTTTGGTATGCCTTACTGTGCAGCACTTGGTTGCCAGTATATATACACAGAAGTGTTACAGGAAGAAACATTTTATTATTGTTATTAGCAGTAGTAGTAGTAGCAGCAGCAGCAGCAGCAACAACAACAGCAGGTGCAGTAGTATGTTAGGATTAGGACGAGGATTAGGATTATTGTACGGACAGACAACACCCACACACACTGAAGTGCTGCCTCTTACACTGTGAGGAGCACTCATGTTTCATTACGAGATAATTGCAGCACATTAGTGTGGCTTGGATGTCTAAATATGATTTGGAACATTATTACACCCAGAGAGCTCTTCCTATCTATATTTAGATCTTTTTACTATCATATCAACTTCTGTCAGGTTTAATTATGGCAGGTATTGAAGTGACAGGGGTACATTCATGCATACCGTATTTATCACACACACACCCACACACACACACACACACACACACAGAAGATACATTTGTAATTAATTGCTGACATTGTCATTTATCCTTCTCCTCATTAAACAGACATGATTTATTGTCAGATCAGCTACCAAGGGAACTGAATTTTATCATCTTTTCACTTCACACATTTCACTGTGTGTGTGTGTGTGTGTGTGTGTCTACAACAGCAGAGGGCAGATTAGAGGGGAGTTTTAAGGCTTTGATATATGACCAGCATTATGAGGAAATGTACCAGATGGGCAATACTGTGTACAATTATGATATAGCTCATCTGTGCCGCTTCTAAGGAATGGAAAAGTGGTGTTAACTGGTCCAGAGAGAATATAAAAATGACACAAAAAACTGCAAGGGGCAACACAAACAATGCTGCCTGTGAACGCTTAACATATCGTCTAAAAACAGAGTGGGTCTGCGTCCCTCCTCATGTCTTAATGTAGCCGTTAGCGCAGCAGATAACTAAATATTGTTCAGCAATACCAAATTTGCCCAACCTATTGGTTTGAATCGAATGAATACTGATGCTCAACTATCTCATGGAAGAAGTAGCCTACCATAAACCTGACCTGATCCTATTTATCACAGACACCAACTTTAAAGTCCAACTGAAATCACAAAACAATCCCTTTCTGTAGTCAAAAAGAATGTCAATTTCAATCTGTTTAAAATGTATTGTTAATTGTTTATTATTAAAAAGAAGTCTTTGGTGAAATATCATAAATGCTCCTTTTCTTCCTCTCAGCCAGCTGGAGGGGCGTGTCTGTGTCTGATTGACAGCAACCGGCAGGCTGCCAGAGTGCTGGTGTTACACGGTAGAGAACAACAGACCAAGTAAATAAACTTGCGCTGCAGCCTACATGTCATGTGCAGACAGCTTGTTGTTAGTGGCATTGAAGAGTAAGAACCACACCAGCATCTCAGGTCCGTTCACATGCTGTTTAATGTGCTGCAGCTGAGCAGCTAATTAGCCATCTAGCTTGCAAACTGACGTTAGACAAGCTAAGGTGCAGGACAAGACGTGTTCATCTTTGTTCATCTGTAAGTTAGATAAGAAGGAGACTCGCAGGAAAGCTAATGTGGGTTGTTATTCAAAGTCTGCGGCTCTTGTGTTGTGTAGCAAGCTGCTGTCTGGCTACTAAGGCTTTATGCAAGATTTTATTAGCTGTGTAGAAATAAGGTCTCCATTTACTGGACGGAAACCGGAGCAGTGTTCCGTCAAATTAATTCAAAGCTAGAGGGTGCAAAGGTGATTTAGAGAACAGTAGTGTTAGATTTAATTTCAGTGGGACTTTAAGATCAGCCCATCCCCAGAACTAAATATCCATACTATATCTTTCACACTATCATAAGCATCAGTAGAAACAGGTCAGTCAGCCCACTCATCTGGAACAGATTGTTTAGTACATCAATAGTCTTTCATCAGCTTTCTTTTCAAACTAACCAAAATACGGTGCCAGTACGTGCAACTCAAATTGCATCCGACAATGAGTATGTGCAGAGTAGATACATGTTTGGTAATCTAGGCGCTGACCTCTTCACCCGAGCAAAGCACCCGTTAAACTCGGCACAGCACAAATTGGGAAGTGATGATAACAAAGAGGCAACAGCAGACGTGCCGATAATATATCCTCCACCAAAACTGCATGAGATACAGAGCACAGCGCCAGCTTTCATGTCAAATTTCTACTTTCTATGAACACCACAGCACCAGTCGCCATTCCCCAACACAACACCTCCCGTACAGACCAGCAGAGGTGGAAATCATGACTCGCTTCGCTGATTTGAATCATGTCATTCAGTTCAAAGAATTATAATCATTGACTATGCAGTTAGTTTGCATTCACACTAAACAGCTCTATAGTCTAGTGTTTAGGGAATTTAGATGGATCAGTCTAAGCAGAACAAGCCACCTGATATGCAGCATGCAGACTAAAACACTGCAGCAAATAACACTTTCTCATGATCTTCTTAGGAGTTGTTAAGAGTTTTATACTTTTGTGCATTGTTGTCTTGTGATTCTGTGCCACTGTAATGTCTTGTTTTTGACTCTGGGTTGCTGAAACTCATCTCTGCACAACAAATATTACCCTTAGGGTAAAAATGAAGAAACCTTGAACCTTGAAGCTTGAGACAAGTATTCATTTACACATATTAAAAGCATTGAAATGTATGCACTGGAGCAGAGAAACCCCTTATAAAATGTTATGCAACATTGAGCAGCAGAAAAAAAAAATTTTGATTGGTGTGCTCAAAGTTGATTATGAATGCGGCAGAAGAAGCAGCATACCTCGGAAAAGGTTAGCATTAGATTTAAGTAAGGCAAGAAAAACAGTAATGCTATGTCAAGTGAAGCCAATATTACAAGGACATGATATAGTGTGTATGAGGCAAACGTCACATTTGAATCTCTGATGTTATTATACAAT
>JAVQJL010020939.1:0-68169 GCA_036024295.1 Nannoperca obscura | reverse complement strand
GGGTCTTTGTGTGTGTGGAAGTTGGTCTCGACCGGCTCCATGTGATTGAGTGCCCTGAGATAACTTTGTTATGATATGGCGCTATATAAATAAAATTGAATTGAATTGAATTGAATCAGTGGACGTGTCATAATCTGCAGTTTGGAAAGAGGACGGAAGTGGCAACAATGGTCTTTGGTCTACTATGGTAATAGTCTTTTAAGTCTTCTGCCATCTTGACACTACTCTTTACTTCCCATGTGCATTGTGCAACGCCCTCTGTTGATGATGCGTCCTTGGTTCTCTAGTTAGCCCCGAGGTTCAGAGAAACCTGAACAGGACCGGTTTAGGAACCACAGCTAATTTGGTGGAAAGAGGGCAGGGGTGTCTCTGGACTCTGGCCTCACCTTGAAGTCGTAGGCTGACTGTTTGATGACCTCTGGAGCCATCCAGAAAGGCGTGCCGACAAATGTGTTCCTTTTAATCTGGGTATCCGTCAGCTGTCCCGCCACCCCGAAATCTGCCAGCTTGACGTCGCCCTGCTCCGACAAGAGCACATTGGCAGCTGGGAGCCAGAGACAGAAAAAGAAAGACGAGGCATCAATGAACATGTCACCCAGATTGATATCCTAGAATTGATATCTATAAGATGCTAAATGAATGAATGAATGAAGAGAGTGCTTTATTACCTTTGATATCTCTGTGGATCTTCCTTTCAGAGTGCAGATACTCCAGCCCCTTCAGTATTTCCCTCAGTATAGTAGCAATGTAAGTCTCTTCAAGAGGCCCTGGACGGAGCTAGGAAGGGTAACCAAAGAATCAGAAAAATGTGGAAGTTGGCAGAGAGACAAACAGGTCAAGTTTTGCTTCTCAGGTATAGAAAGTGCCGCTTTGTCAGATTTGTATAAAACATTGTAAGCTTTACAAAAAAACCCATAAATCTTCTTACCAGATCCAGAGCAGATCCTCCACCTAAGTACTCCATGATAATCCACAGCTTGGTCCCCTGAGAGAAAAGAAATACTTGATGAAGGATGTTTAAAGTTCAGGATTTGTGTGTCTGTGTCTCTAAGCATCTTTGTGTTGACAAATGGAAATAATCTGTGCATGTATCGCTTCCTTATTTGTGTTATCCTCTCACCTTCAGGTAAGACCCATAATACTTGGTAACGAAAGGGCTGTCACACTGGCTCAGCACTGTGATCTCCTGTTGAATGTCTTCGATCTCATCTTCCGCCTCCTCCAGGTCTATAATTTTAATCGCCACCACCTCCTTCGTGCGGTTGTTGATGCCTTTGTAGACCTCTCCGAAGGAACCCTTCCCAATCCGCTCCTGCTTGGTGAAGTACTCCTCTGGGTCCAACCGGGTATTCTGGTCCAGTGACAGCAAAGAAAGCATTAAATACTGAGTGTATGTCCTGCTTAGAGGCTTATTTGTGTGTATACGAGTGTGTCTCTCGCCAAGCACGTGACCAGCGCACAACTCGTTTCACATACCAGTGCTGTTTTATAAAAGGTTAATTAGATGTGACAGTAGGAGTTACGTCTATCTGTTGGCATCTATGATAATAATGTCCTCATGCACTGCTCAAATATAAAAAGATGATGGATGATTAACCTTTCTTATCTGTGTCAATACCCATCTATTCAGTCACGGCCCATATAATTACCTAGACTCTAGATCGAACTTTGTGCCAGGATGTAATTCAAGAGGCATGACACTTGAAAGTTCAATGGTTTTCTCTCTCCATAACAGCAGGAAATGAGTAATGACTTGACTGAGTAGGAAGCAGATGAAGAAGTCATTACATTTAAAACATTTAGCATCTACGGTATATAACAACTACAATTCTGAAACAATGGAGACTTTTAAAAGATTGCTGTATAATTTAATGACATTTAGAGTTTCTAATAACACGTATTGCTCAGCTTGTTGTCAGCCGTTCCCCCACTGCTGACAGTGGCAAGGAGATGGAAAAAGAAATTAATTCATATACTTGTGTGGGCTATATAGTACGTTTTATCACTTGCATTGATGTCTTAGACCGTCACCCACCTATTCATGGATAGCCTTACAGTCATGGGGGTTCGCCTTGTCTTGCACAAGAAGAAGAAGAAGAAGAAGAAGAAGAAGAAGAAGAAGAAGAAGAAGAAGAAGGGAGGTGACAGTGAAAAGAGGATTTCTCTACCTGGTTTTGCATGTCTCGAAGGTGTGCCATCCCCTCTGCAGGCTGGACGGCACAGGGACAGCCACAGCTCTCTGTTTCCGAAGTTATCAAATGGTCCTTTCGAGTTTTTCCTCCCCTCTTAGCTGTCTAAGAAGCTAGCTCGGTCGCTAGCCAACTAGATAAACACCCAATCTGCTGGCTTTAACGGGGCTGTCACTCCGCGCTCTGTTTTCGGCCTCCAAGTCCAACGGAGGACTGAAGAGCCCGGCGAGACAGCAAGCTATTGACCGAGAGACTCCATTTATGTCGGCGGTGATGAACACGAAGGGGGAAAAAAGCTCCGTGCGTGTGTTAATATTTAATTCATTTCAAGGAACGTCCAGCCTGTTGTTCACTTGAAGCTTGAGGAGGACAAAATAATGGCCCAGGCGGAGGACGCATGCGCATTGGTTTTGAAGATGGCGGAATTATGGGAGTTGTATTTCTAAGGTCTATTACGCTAATCTGTTGAGGACCTGAAAACCTCTTCCATGTAGACAGACATTCATTACCAAAATATAGGTTATAAATTACACATACAGTAGTATCTTACTCCCTCCAGTTTTCACTTTTGCTTCACACCATCATAATTAAAGTAGACTGTCAAATACTGGTAACTGTAAAATGCATCCACAGTACTTTAACTGGTGCTAATGAAGCAAAGCCAAGTTTGTTACCGTTTCCTTAGTGGCCCCTCTTATTGAAGTCAGACATTTTTTGTTTGTAGAAATAGACCTAAGTCCCAATTGTCACATTTTCCAATCATTCTCAACAGTCATTTCTTATGAAATCTTTGTATGTGTTGACGTGAGGAAAATAATTGTGAAAACTGAGTTCTTTCTGGAATTAAGGGAATTTAGCTATTAGTCTGATTATAATAGCTAGCTTGAATTACAGCTGGAATCGGCCAATTAACTACGTTAATGGGAAACTAATCTGGATAAAAGCTTCGTATAATTTGTATTATTCACAACAGTTTTCATAAACATTGTACGTGAACTAACTAATTTGTGATAATTGGGTGCGCTCGTTTTCTAACCTGGGTGCCGCCTGCTGGTGCGGCTCGGTTGGACTGACGGTGTAGTTCATAGGCTCCGCCCCAGCGGACGGACACACGGGAAATGCTACGAACGGCTGCACACACACTAGCTTGAGGCGGTGTGTCTCTCGGTTTGACTCGTTGTCCGCTGCGGTTCATTCTGTTAATATATTACTAAACGGGCAACATTTTGACACATGCAATTTTAAACTCCGGTGCTAAAACAACAACGGTAAGGGAAGTAGTCATAGAGGCTAAAGCCAAGTGAAGAGAGCAATATCTGGTTAGCCAGCTTGTTACTGCAGACGGTCAGCGGTTGTCAACGCACTGCTTAGCTAACGTGTCGTTATTAAGATAACACTAGTTAGCTAATACTTGTCAGACCAGACAAACTGGTACTATTAACCAGATACTAGATATTAGCTAACATGCATGCTAGACATGGCGTCTTCTGTGGATTTTCATTCAGTGACATTGAAGTCATGTGTCAACAACAGTTACACCTCATGTCAGCGTTATGTAATTTCATGCAACACAACGTGAAATGTTATTTCTGAATTCTTTCTAAATTCTTTATTAGCTTTGGCTGATACACCTTATACCCTCCTCCTGCTTGTCGCAGGACTTATTAGGTTCCTCTACGGGACATTCCCTTTTACACCGGCCAGAGAGCATGTTTTGGGTTGTTCTCTAAAGCCACTGAGCCAATTAGCAAGGACTAAAGTCACCATATTTGTCATTTTAAATGAGGCATAATTCTACTACTTTCAACTATAATCAGAAAGTCAGGATGTCATGCAGACAGGCTACTGACATTCATGAGCAATATGACTAAGATCTGAGCTTTAATGTGATTATTTCTCATTTGACACTCCTGCCTCTGATAGTGCCATCACTGAAGTGTAGCTTAAATGTCTACAGTCTGTCCTTTTATCTTTATCGGTCAGTATTTGTAAGTATTTTTCCCACTTCCTACCATGTGATGTCTACAGGCCAGATGAGTGGGCCAACTTTCACCTCGCCCTCTGCAGAGGTGGCTGAGATGAACCGCATCCATTATGAATTGGAGTACACGGAGGGCATCAGCCAGCGCATGCGAATCCCTGAGACCCTCATGGTGGCCTCGGAGAAGGAAACAGGCTCCCTGCCACTTCAGCAACCCCTGCCTATTCACACAGCTCTGATGCAGGTGCCTGAGAGGATTGTTGTAGCAGGTGAGGATGGCTGACAGGACTTCACGGAAATGGTCCATGGCAGAAAAATACAATGTACACAATACAAAATACAGCTGTCTCTTCTCCTTACCTTCTTCCGCAGGTGATGATGGGGACCCTCTATTTTCTCGCCCCAGAGACTTGGACCTGATTCAGTCCGTCCCTCCTGTGGACCTCCTGCACATGAAGGCCCCACCACGTGTCCTCACTCTTACAGAACAGCCACTGGACTCCCTTGAAACTGAACAAACAGCATCTTCACAGAGCAATCCCCGCCATGCGGTAAGGAACAAATCAAGGTTTTCATTCTGTCTTTTTTTAATTTTGCATTACAACAAATTGAATTTCTTTAATTTCCTTCAACTTGACACTGATTCCAATAGTGTTTCTATATTACACTATCCTGTGCATTATAACATTGATAGAAAGGCAGCAGCCTGGGGTGAAACCACAGTGTCATAAGTCATGACACTTCACTAGTGTGCAAGTAGATCTACAATAATACTTTTACAATATCACTCAGAAGTTACATCCCTAAGTTTATTGGTGAAAATAATTTTTTATATTTTTAAACATTTCAAATATTATTCAGATTAGGTGGAGACAGGTGTATGGTTGTGAAGTTAGAGCAGAAAGCTGATGATTTGAAGGTTATTGAACTAAAAACAAAAACCAATATGGAGATTTGAGGTGGAAATTTTGATCAAAACATTTCCAAATCTGCGTTCTCATAAGTGTGACAGATGTGATGGTAAATAAGATGGGCAATGATAATTGTGTGTGCCTCCTCTCTCCCTTGATGCAAAAATGTGTGGTCACTTTTCAGGTCTTGACCTCCAGTCATTAAAGTACACCAACTAAGAACACAATTACCTAAATCAAAATCCTGGGATTGTAGTTACAAGAGGAGCTAGTGTTACACACATGCTCATTCGCACCAACAATCGGACTCCTTCCATTGAATATTGAAACTGCTGAAGCTTCGAACAAGAAGGAAAGACTATAGGGAGATTAAATAATCCACTGGCTGCTCCGGTGCCAACAGAACAAACCAAAGCAATTATTTATCTGCAGCAGTTGTTAAGTGTGCTGCTTGTAGGAGGGTTCTTAAAGTAAAGTGGAAATAAAAACAAGAACACATTTCAAAACGTAAGCACATTATCATCTTTTTGCTTTTGAAAACCACCGAACATCATTTACAAGTGACCGAAATCAGCGTTGACTTCTAGTCAGTTATGCTGGACTACGTGTTACTGTACACTCAATATAAGAATTCTGTA
This sequence comes from Nannoperca obscura, assembly GCA_036024295.1. Lineage (NCBI taxonomy): Eukaryota > Metazoa > Chordata > Actinopteri > Centrarchiformes > Percichthyidae > Nannoperca > Nannoperca obscura. The sequence continues at coordinate 62,450 of JAVQJL010020939.1, read as the reverse complement.
TCTGTCATCGAAAAACTAGCCTGCTTTGAAGGGGAGTGAAAAATAACACATGTAAGTCGGACATTTTAAATCTTTTTATATCATTCGTAGGCCCACTTTCCTGCTCGGTCTCGAAGGGAACGCAGTGCGAGTGAGAACATATCTGGTCGCCACAGCACTCCGATTGGCAGAGGTGATGTAAGGTAAGCACACATCCACAGTCAGAATCAGAATCAGATTTATTGGCGTGTGTGAAGGAATTTGACTATTTTGTGTTTTTACTTACACATACTTAGAATAGAAATAGACAAACATTGACAACAAAGCTGAACAAAGAGAGGTAAAAGTAAATATAGAACTATAATGCACATAAAATGTGCGTATATCAAATTATACATTGTAATATTTCAACATTGTCGAGATACCCGTTAAAACACTGACTGTTGCTGCCTTTCTAATCTGAATTTGTTATCTCTTATTCTTATTTCTCTTGGTTTGTTTCCCACCTCTCGGCCAGTGTAACCCCTTCCCCTTCTGCCCCACCAGTCCGCTTGTGTCCCCCCCTCTGTTCCCCTGAGGATGCAAACATCAACCTCTTCACAGCTGCGGGGTTCCTATCTTACATCCAGTCAACAACACGCAGGGCCTATCAGCAGGTCCTCGACGTGCTAGAGGAAGGCCATCGCAGGTGAATTCTCTTCTTTGTCCCAGAATTTCTCAGAAGCAGCTGTATTCACAAAGTTTCTCAGAACATCAGCTGGTCAGAAGTGGAAATTTATGAAATTAGAGTTGCAAAAATAAACTCTTCTCACAGCATTGTAACCTTTTTAGAAGAGCTTCTCAGTTGATGAACTGTAATGGAGGAGGAGGTTATGGAGCGTAGGAGTTCCTGAAGCAAAGTAAAGAAACTGCAAGATGTCAAAACAGGAGACTGGTAGTTTCACGAGGTAGTAAAGCGATGCAAAACAAGTAACATTATAAGGCCATTAATGTTATTTCCCACTTCTCACTCACATCAGCCGCCCGTGTGCTCTAAGTGAGCAGAAAATACTGTTTTAGTGGAGGTACCTGAAGTTGTCAGGGTCATTAATAGGACACATCGCCTAATGTCTTCAGTGGAAATGAGTGCTAGTTTTGCTAATTAGGGTACTGTCATTATTCATCATTAACTAAGATATGTTGACCTCCACAGGACACAACTGGACCTGGCTCTGGATATAAACCCTGATGAGTCTGGCTTAGTGGATGCCTCCTCACTACGACGACAGGTAATATGTCTCACATGCCTAAATGACTTGTGTCACTGATAAGTGATATGCTTCTCCACTCTCTGGTGTACCTGTTGGAGTATTTGCTCCTATTTTTAGATTTTTAGTTTACTGCTGTTAGGGTACAGGGAAGGCATGCTGACACAACAAGTGTATGTATCCCATAGCAGGCTGCTTACAAAGGATGCTGGCAGAGCAGCACAGTGATAAGTTACAACTGGCATCTTGAGATACTCATCTGTAAACAAACAAATAGATTACAAATACAAGTACTCATCACAATCTGGGCCAGGAAATTGACAAAAAGAAAGTGGTAACCGTAAATATAAACTCACCTTTTTAAAGTGGAGAAAATATGTTTTTGTGTTCATGTGGTCATTCAGATTGTGAAGTTGAACCGACGTCTGCAGCTGCTGGAGGAAGAAAACAAAGAACGCTCCAAGCGAGAGGTGATGGTGTATTCTGCCACTATGGCATTCTGGCTTATTAACACCTGGATCTGGTTTCGTCGCTAAGATGGGACAAGACTGAGTCTCCCAAAACACAGGAAGCCAAAGCAATTCCTTGTTAAAGATGAAACGATTAAAATACAGTCTTTACTGCATCTAAAGGCAACAATGGGAAACTACAACATTGGCAAATGTCCTCCACGACAATCCTCCATGTTATATAGCAAATTCTATATTAGAGTTTCACTTCCAAAGTTCAAGCGTAGCGCTGTTAAGTTAAGACCTGTGACCAAAACATAACCAACGTTTACAAAACCAATGATACACCAACATTACTAAAGTTCACATTGGCTAGTATTCATACCTGACTACAAACAGCTCTGTGAGATACAACACCACTAGAATGACATTAATTTATGTTCCTGTATAAACTAGTAAACGACTAGCAAGTCAAAGCACAATCACACTACATAATACTACTATAATATAGAATATGGGGAATAAAGTAGCAAAGGAGTGTCTGGTATTAATCAGCAAGAATTGCAAACCTTTACTGATATATATTTGTTATTTTGTGCAAAGAACTAGGGAAATACTACTGATTGCACCTTTTTAAGCTTGAGAAATCTGTTGCACAGCAACAACATGTTACAGTGATGCTTACCATCATTTATCTTTGTGAGACTAAACAACATTTGTAAATGAGACTTTTTTGCTTCAGGAGAAGAATGATTAGAGGGGAAACAAGGATTAACTTAAGCAACAAATGTTTTGGGAACCTATCCCAGAGCTGGATCTACAGTTACAGGACCAAGCCTCAGACCTGACCTGTCTTGTCTGTTTGAAATTGAGATTCATCTCAGTTTTGTACCATTCTTAAAATGTCAAGTAAGACGAATAAATCTAGAGATGCCATAATATTTCCCCTAAATGTCCTTTGAGTTCTGAATTACCCAAAACATTTGTGAACAGTATAGCTTATTGTTGAAATGTTGTAGTTTGTCCTTAATGTTTTTTGTTTTTTTTACCTCTTTGGCAGTCACATGCCTTGGGATTCTGTTATGATCTTGATGAAGTGTCAACAAAAATACTAAGGGTAGGGTACTATATGTAAAGTAATGTTCTCCCATGCTGTTTATACAGTTTGAGCTTGTTATTCCAGAGAATTTGACCACTCATGTTTTTCCACTAAGTTGCATTCAAGAATAAAAGCATGAACTATGCGCTACAGTGTGATATAAATCTTAGAGCTACTATCTGTATGACCACGTGTAATAGATGGATATGTATATGAAATATTGATGTCATATTTCAATAATGAAATGAGTGTCTTTCATTGGGGTTTATTTATCACATATAATGCAGAAGCATCAGCACATTGTTTTCTGTTCAGCACTGTACCTATATGAATTAAAGCTGGAGTTTTAAGTGAAATATTTTACTTTCTTTGTAAAATATAAATACATTCATTGTTAATATTTTTGCTGTAATAAATGATGGATGTTAATTTCCTCCATAGCCCTGTGTCTGTGAAATGCGGACCCCTACTGCTCTATTAGGTAGTGTGCAACTGCACCAGGAAGGACTTTAACTGGACATCGTTGTAGAGAGGTATCGTTTAAGTTAAAGTTAATTTGTACGACCAAAGATCCTCCAAAAACGGCAAATAATTTGGAACAAATCTAACCTGAAGTGTTTTTTTCGTCCTCTACCGGAAGTATTAATAAAACACAAAACCGGCGGTGCTGGCACAATGGGGATCACTAAACTAGCAGATTTGATACGCACAGATGCTCCCAATGCTATTTCTCATAAGGATATCAGTGACTACACAGGTAATATCCCCGATCTTGCACCCATTTCTTTGTTTTATTGGCACCGTTCATTGTTGTCATGCTAATTGCTAACGTTAGCATACAGTCACCGGACTAGCTACGGGTTTAGCTAACTTTATGTTTACATTACAACTGTTACCCACTCGACACAACAACACCTCTTTAAAAGCAACACTAATGTTACTTATGCGAAACAATTGCCGCAATGAAAGTACATAAATATTACCAGTAAAATGTATCTACAGCAGTGATGGAAACTGACGAGATTTAACGCTACTCTTTAAGTGACTACTTGCAAAGTTACTTGAGTATTTGTGTTTCTCGCTATTTTGTACCAACGTTACTTGTTAGCCAGCTAGCGTTACATTTGAGAGGAAACACATTTTTCACGACCTTGCATACAAAACATGATTAGCATTAAATGATTGTAGTATTTGAAGTACGCTATTTAAAAATATCTCGTTTTGATCAATTACACTTAGATATCAATGCACCAGTAATAATATTCCAATAGCCCAATATCTATCAAATTAAAACCCTTTGAAAAGAGCCATCCTGCAGGTCTTTAACTTGTCTCAGAGTGTTTGCTACATTAACCGGTAAGAAGTGAATGTAACTACACTGGTCTAACTGTTAACATGTGGTTTATACCTTTAACGGAGTCCTATGAAAGGACACTACCAGTCAAGCTCTGATGCAACAGCCACTGAGGCTCAAGATAAAGCTTATAATGATTTAATGTAGCTACAAATCTGCATTACTAACAGCAACATATTGAAGATTTCAAATCTTTTAAAGTTAATTTGAACTCTTGACAATCTGCTGTCAGGTGAGTAAAGTATAACAAATTACTTGCATATTTATGTAATTGACTGATAAGCATTCATATTTTCCCCTAAACTATAGTGGAATAAAATTTTTACTAGCATATATTATATCATAGCTTATATTATTAGCATAATTATTTACATACTGTACTTGAATGGATGTAATCAGTTACTTGTGACCTTCTGAAGAGTGGATGTGCAAGACAAGCCATTTATGACTACATGAAAATTGTATTGTTCAGTGCTGATGATGCTGGTGCTCTGTTGCTATCCACAGGAAAAGTAATCGCACTGGATACCTCTATTGTTATGAACCAGTTTCGTGCAGCGACGCCTTCACTAAGGTGAGCTGCTTAATGACCGATGGCCCATTCTGTCTCGCTAAAGTGGAGCCACAGGATTTCCAGATGCCCTGCTCTTTTCTATGATTACCAAATTATACATATTTATTCCCAATTTCCATCCCAGTGCATTAAGTGTTGAGAAAACTAGTCCAATATAATAGATCTGTAATAACTTTGCCTAAAATACTCAGATTATTGCTTTAGTTGTTTGTGTGTTGACTTAATATGTACTTTTTGTGTCTGTACTTTGTGGTGGTGTTGTATTGAACTGCATTATAACAATACTATATTTATCATCTAATTTGCATATGAGCAAAAATATTAAAATCACCTTATAAAATAATGCAATCCATCTCGACACCACCACAAACTACAGTGATTAAGTTGAATCAATATATCTCTGATACAGTTTCCAAACATAATATGTTCAACAATAAACAGGGGTTTCTGTTCTTTGGCCAGTGTATTTGTGTGAAAGTATCCTATATGTCTTCTCCGTAGCCCCCTGACTGGTCTCTTCTTCCGCACGCTCACCTTCCTGGAACATGACATAAAGCCAGTCTTTGTGTTTGATGGAAAGCCTCCTGGGGAAAAGACAGCTGTTGTAAGTGAACCTTTTCAATCTGTATCTTTTGACTCAACTTGATGCTAAACGTGTTCTCCTGGTGTGTGTAGGACAAGTCAGACAAAGACTAATCTGAATTCTTCCCTCATGAGCTCGTAATAACAATAGAACTGGTCTCCGTACATGTGCTGATTGAAGAAAATATACAAGTAATAGAAAGTGAATTTGATGGGCGAGTGCAATATGATAGAGACAGCACACACCTGTAGTGTGACACAGATGACGGTCACCCACGCTGATTGAAGCTCCTGTTTTTTTCCTGTAGCTTGAGAAGCGAGCTGAGGCAGCTGGTTGGAGTTCCCCGAACCGCACTGGCACAGGTACATCTATACAGGCTGATAACCACAAGCGGGATTTGAAGTTTCATTAGTTAAAGAATTCATTACAATCTTGAGCCATCTACGCTGCGAATATTATTTGAATGTCAAGTCTTCTCAAGTGAATGTCTTTGTGCTCCATGCAGCATCATCTTTAACCAAAGATTGCCTCCAGCTCCTGACGTTTTTGGGCGTACCTGTCATCCAGGTACGACCTGCTGAACATGGAATATGTTTATTTATATATATATATATGTGTGTGTGTTCATATTTCTCTCGCCTCCTTCCTTCTTTCACATCATGCCTTTAAATGTTTTATCTCCCTGTCTTGTTTTCCAGGCTCCAGGGGACGCTGAGGCACGGTGTGCCCGGCTGGTGAGAGAGGGGACTGTGGACGCTGTGGCGTCGGAGGACATGGACACGCTGCCGTTTGGAGCCAATATTCTCATTCGCCAGTTGAACGCCAAGAAGGACAGGTAAGAGTTGTGCAATTCATGTGCTGCTTCAAAGATTGCACTGAGTTTTCCAATGTTTTAATCCATTTCTTTGTATAATTCATGTTGGCAGTTTTCCAAATGTGCCATAGATATTTATATTGTTAAATGGATTTTCTCTACCTTACGGTAGCTATGGTTTCCCCTTGTGTCAGTGTACAACGGACATCTACTAGCAGAGACTTGAGGCATTTTTTAGATGTATTTTTGGGATAAATGCTCTTCTTGCATTGTAGTGCAGTTAGAAAACAAGGAGCATTTTGTAAAGTGTTCTGGGGCTGGTGCATTCAAGTACTCTTCAGAACATCTGGCATCTAAGACTTTAGAGAACAGCATTGGATTCATGACCCATGTCACTGAAAAATTAAACCCACACGCTTGTGGCATAAGGTGCTCATCTTTAGTAATACAGATGTATTGACATCACCTGAGGCTGTGAGCCTTGTAGTCACATTTCATCCTGTCACCTGGTGGCTTGCCAGACAAAAATGAACAGCAGCAAACCAGGCAGAGCTGCAAAAGTATTTTAAGTCACAGTAACTCTCAGAAGAAGACTAACTAGGTGCTTCTTATTTTATCTAGCAGGTCACAGCTGTGACAGCTCATTAGCATATATCTTCTGAGGGAAATCACTTTCTTAAATACCTTTTTAAGTGAGTTCAAACACTGGAAACACACCAAAGATGTTTTCTTCACTTGTGGATAAATTACATTTTTTTTATGTTACCACTTGCTGGCTGATAGATATCCAATGACAGGACATGTAGCCTCAACTAATGTTCATATATCTATGCTACTACCAGTGAGTTCCTTTTTATTTGCCAAAATCCATTCTATCACTTAAATTAAAGGAGCGGCTGGGAGGTTTCCAAACAGATCAAACGTTGAACATTGCTCTTCTTCTTCTTCACAGTGAAGTCCTTGAATATTCTTTACCCAAGCTGTTAGAGAAGCTCCAAATTAGTCACGAGGAGGTAAGACTGAAACTTTAAAGATGTCTGTGAAAGCAAAGAATATCATAATTCATAAAATGGAAATAGTCATTCAAAATAAGTTCTCAAACTTTCCTTCTTTGGCAAATTTCTTCCACCAGTTTGTTGACCTGTGTATTTTGTTGGGCTGCGACTACTGTGAGAAGATAAGCGGTTTGGGTCCTAAGAGAGCTCTGACACTGATCCAGAAGCACCGTAGTATTGAGAATGTGGTTTTGCATATCAACAAAAAGGTACTAGATGGACAACCAGTGCTCTTTGTTTTTCTTTTCATACATTTCTTTACATAAAAGTATAACATCTTATAAGACACTAGTATCTGCTGCCTTCAGACCTATCCTGTGCCACATTTCTGGAAATACAAAGAAGCACGGAAGATATTCTTGGATGCACCACAGACCATAGCTCCTGAGCTCACCTGGACTGAGCCAGATGAAGAAGGCTTGGTTCGGTTCCTCTGTCACGTCAAACACGTCAAGTACGTACTTGTGGCTGTAGTTTAGCTCGAAGCCCAGCTTTCATTTCACAGGCTTCTCTGTCTCTTTCAAAGACAGCTGTGACTGCAATCGTGTTGGTGTGTTTTTAGGGAGGACAGGATCCGTCGGCGGATGGAGAAGTTCCGTCAGATGCGGAAAAGTAAGCGGGAGGAGCGGGAAAAGGAGAGGGCAGCAGGGCAAAACAGGCAGACTCGCATGGAGGACTTCTTTAGAGTCACCAGAAAGAGGGATCAGGTGAGCGTAACTTAACAAAGCATATAAAAATAATTAAGCTTATTAAATTGATTCAGAATGTGATTAATTGGATTAAAAGCTATAATGATTAAATTAACTTTAAAAAAACAATTTATAAAGGACTTTTGAAATGTATGGATCAGTCATGATTTCTACTCCAATCAGTTTTTAATTAATAATTACTTTTAATAGTAATATTAAGTACTTCCAAATGTGGTGTGTTGATTTGTCTAAACAGTTGTTCTGTCTTTCTTCTTCTAGCCCGTGGAAGCTGCAGACAGTAACAGAAAGAGACCAAAGTTGAAATAAAGCTGCCACCATCTGCCACTTGCTGCCCCAAACATCAGAGTTGGAAAGAAGTGTCTCAAAATATCTTTAAAAACGTCTTTGGAAAAAAAACGTTCACAGACGATTCTGTGATCCTAATCTTGGATTTCTGCCATGAGACGGTTTTGTTTTAACAAATGATCATGCCTTATTTGTTGTGTTGATGAGAAACTCAAGCATCATTTGATTTGATTTTCTGTAACACAAATAACTGACACATTTCAACAGTTTCAAGCCAGCAGCTTTATCTCTTGGATCATGGTTTTGCATTGGTACAGGACTGGGCTTTTCCAAGTGCCTTTGAGTTACTGCTGAATTTTAGAAGAAGTCGATTTCAAGTCTTTGTCTCTGCATGGGAGGACAACCCTCGCTGACAATACAATAATCTGGTCTTGACTTTTCAGCAGAGTCCGCAGCAGTGTAATTCACTGAGCAGTTCTTCAGTGTATCCAGCAGTTTCCTGCAAAGCCACCAAGAAAAGCGGAGCAGGCAGCGGACAGCTATGAAAGAGAACAGTGCGATCACTGTTGGGGAGGCCTTCCCCCAAGCCAAAACTGGAGACAGGGAATGTCGCATCACTAGATATTCAATGAGCACCTGTTGTGTGAAGGGTGCCAAGGCAGAGACCAAAAGACTTGAATTTTAAAACGTGCACTAATGTGGGATCATGTTTAAAAGATAAAGTGAGATGTTTCATTCCACATGAAGAAAATACCTGTTAAACTACGTGGTATGTTATGTGCATTTTTTATACTTCAGATGTAATGTTGTTGGCCTAATGTTTTAAAATAAAAATAATGTGTAATCTGTTTATTTGTGTGGTGTTCTGATGATAAGTATGGTTTGGGTCAAACAACACTGCACACTGTGGCGTTTCCACGGCACCATTTATTCAATAATGTATTCTGAATTTACCAAATAACAGTTACTTTTCATCAAAATACAAGGCATCCTTCCAAACCAACAGGTGGCGCCTGAGCCCGTGAAGCTGGTCTGTTTGTCGTTTTCACCGTGTAGAAGAAGTAGTTTGTCAGTCGCCCAGTCTCCTCGCCAGAGCAAGGTGTCTACCCGGCTACCAACGTCGCACAAGTCTGCCCTGAAGACACCCGCCCTGCCCCGGGTCCCTTGACCAAAACTTCCTTCCCGGTGATACCAGCCCGCTGTTTTCGGCCATGGCGACTAGTGCCAAGCGAAAGCAAGAGGAGACTCATCTGAAGATGCTCCGGGAAATGACTAGCCTGCCCGCGAATAGGAAATGCTTCGACTGCGACCAGCGCGGCCCGACCTATGTCAACATGACAGTGGGCTCCTTCGTCTGCACCACCTGCTCTGGGATCTTGTGAGTTTGCTTTTGTGCGACAGTATCGTATTTGTTGTTTACGGCGTGCCCTGGGCCAGGACAAGGCACCGCTGTCGGTCACGGATATGTGCGGTCCACCACGGACTTGGCGGTACCGTTAGCTCGTTAGCTAGCGTTAAAGTCAGGACAGGTAACGTCAGCCTCGGTTCTTCCCGAGGCCGTCGGGTTGGGCCGGGCAGTGTTGCCAGTTTTGGTTTGTTGACAGCATTACTTCAGTGAGTGATAAGATGTGGTGTTATAGACACAGGTAAGGCTGAGTGCGAGGGGTGTCTCAGTGACTTATCCCTGTGTGGTCAAGGTTAGCACGCCCAAATGTAGGTTCACGTACCCAACAGTTAAATGTTTGACTAACTTTACCTTGTTTAAATACCTAAACAGCTCGTCACAGGGGATCCTCCTCTAGTTGAACTTTACACAAACACACCTCTAGATACGCAGGAGCAGGGTGGATCTCCCAACTTGGAGAGTAGTTGAAAGACAAAGTGGGGCAGTATGTCATCATACCATCATACCTCGAACATGATTTCTCCAATATCTCAGCTGCCCTTTTAGTCGCTCATAGAAAAGGAAACATTTCTGCTTATCTTGCTGTCAGCATGTTCTTGTCAGGGAAGTGTTGCAAGCCTACATCCAGCCAGTGTATTGTTACACAAACCTTTAAACATGATCCCACATTAGTGCAGGCATAGTATTTATTTACCCTTTTGATTGTATGCTAGTAGTTTGTTTGTGTCTGTGTGCACGTTCTGGTATTCTGGTTACCATGGTTGTTCCTACAACTGATCATTGCGACAGACCAATCACGTTATTGTGATGTCATAGCTTTGCGACTGGGGGAAAGGGGCTGTGTCCAAAAGGGAGTCACTACTCACTACATAGTCCACTATATAGTGAGTTCGCCATTTTGTAGTGCTGTCCAATGTACTGTGAGAATTAGTATGCCCATAATAGTGGACTCAAAGTATCCCACAATGCATCATGAAAAGTAGTCTACAACCGATGGTCACTAACCAAGCTCCATATATATACAGTCATGCATTGCGCTAAAAGAAAAATATCAGACAGATGAGAGGAGAGAAGGCAGCGCACAAACGTTTTTCGTTTTGCCAGTGAGCTCACTATATAGTACTCTACGTTGCACTCCGTAGATAGTGAGTAGGGAGTAGTGACTGATTTGGGACACAGCCCAGGGCAGTTTTGCCATTTATTAGCACTATCCAATGTACAGTGAGAATTATTATGCCCTTTATAGTCAAAGTATCCCACAATGCATAGGGAAAAGTACTGTACAACCGATGGTCACTAACCAAGCATTATATACATTGTGCAAATCACTATGACAATTGGGGGGTCTCGTGGCATGGCTGGTAAAAAAAAAGAACATACATATACTGTATGTATGTACGGTGTATATACACATACACATCAGCCATGCACTATTTTACATTCTCAGTGGAAACAAATGGAAATGAAATGAAATTTTCAAGGAGGTGACCTGCTCCGCTTACAGGCAAAAAATGTTGGGATGCACAATCGGGAACTAAATAAATGTTAATAGATAAATAATCAAAACAGGCTGAAGCTCCACCTTTTCAGGAAATCATTTTCACTTGTGTTTCCTGCTTAGACAAACTCAATAGACACGCACCTCTCCAAAACTGTGCGTAATATTACACACAGCTGGCAGAGCGTGGATACTCATTAACTCACCGGGGTTTAACTGTTAACTGACCGTTTTAGCTTTTCTGACCCGAGGAGTTGTTCGGACAGATTCACAGTTTATACAGCGACATCATGAACAGCAGCGGAACAGAATGTGAACCGCAGAACTACAACCGGCACCGGTAACCACGTCTGCAGCTGCCATCAGTCGCATGTTCTGCGTTGCTCCTCACCTTTAATATTTAAACTTGAAGATACATTTTACAATAAAGATACATAGTAAATATCTTGTTTAATTTTGAGACCCCCTCAACATTTGATTTTGCCTTCTTCGGGGGTCCAAGTTGTTAATTAGGGGGTCAGAGACCTCCGTATTTAGAACACTGACTATATACCATCATACATTGCAGTATCAGATGGACAAGAGGATAGAAAGACATTTGGTAGCATCTTGCTTGTGTTGGAGAGGGACTGCATGTCTCCACTTCCTCCTACTGTACAAAAATGAAGTCACAATATCCTGGATACGGGAGCTGCCATCTTGGGCTGGTGACGTAATTTGAAGCCAGAATCTGTGCAGTAGCAATTTAACTCCTACACTCGCCTTAACCAATCGTGAGCACACACACATTTGTCAGTCATGATATAATAACTAATTAAAACCAAACGTATCACAAAGTGAACACTTGAACACACACTAGCGTGATAATAACTGCCTAAAATGACAGAAACCATCTTTGGAATAAACATTATATTATATCATTTTGACTTTTCAGTTTGGCCCATGTCCAATCCGCAGACATGGAGAGGGCGGGGTTTATGATGTACTGCAGCCACCCACCAGGAGGCGATCGGGATGTTTTGGCTTCACCTTTGGGGAGCTGTCATGTCGTCCATTTTTATATACAGTCAGACTGTTACGACAGTATTGGTATAAAAGCAAGTTTACTTTTATTATTTTTCTGGCAAGACTCTGAAACTTAGCACCAAGCACAGAAACCTTCATAGCTGCTGTGACTAGTATGCTTGCGAGTGCAAGATATTTTCCTGGAACAAAGAACTAAATACCAAACTCTACATCATAAAGCATCATTTTCTGGGAGCACGTAGTCCATAAATTACTGATGTGGGTGTCTAGGCACTTGTTACAGGGATCTACGTACACCGCAAAGAAAATGACATAGAATAGACATAGACGTAGTTTAGAAAAAGCCAATTTAAACTTTCAAGTGGGAAGGCGAAGATTCAGAAGCAGAAGAAATCTAGCCAGCTTTAGTGGGATGAAATCATATGAAAATGAAATGGAATGGGCTTAACAGGGCACCATCATGATAAAGTTACTATAGGTATTCAAAGTGAGCCATATTTTGGTTTGTGTGCTCCATGAACTCTTCGGCTGGGAACTGCAAAATCAAAAAATCTCAGACTTCTTTTCTCACACCCCTGTTAAACAAGAATGGATAAACCAGAAAGTATTTTTAATGCTTACCTTCTGTGCCCCACTGCATATATGCATGTGAGCACGAAGGCACGTATTAGTAGTCATCAATGTGATTGCTCAGTTGCAGTGATCATCCTGGAGCAACATTAATTATGATGTTGTCGGAACAACACCAACACAGACGACGGCTCCACTACGAGGATCTTGACACGTTGTATAGTTTTCAGTATTAGAATGCATATAACCCAATGACACTGGTAAATGACACTGAAAAGATTATATACTGTGGGTTATTATTTTCAGTTGTATGAGTCTGTGCCCATATCCATCATTACAGTGTACAGAATAAGGACAGTAGCACATCAGTTAGAATTTAAATTAGGGGAAATCTCTAAAAATAACTTTTGAATGCATGGTCAGTTTTAAAATACAATGCTTTAAAAAATATGTTTACCATCTCTGACTTTTTTTTTTGTTCTTGGTTTTGAATCAAAAAATCACAGTGGATGGTTGGGCCTTTTTGAGACCGATTAACAAAATACGTAACTGTTAAAATTCTACCATATCATCTAAATTAAGTACAAATAAAAACAGCAGCATAACTGATTAAATATGTATTCACCCTGTTGAAATCAGTATTACTCTTTGTGAACAGGTCTGTATCAGCTTTGCACATCTGGACACTGCTGTTTTTCCCTTATTCTTCTTTGCAAAGCTTTGTAGAAACTCTGTGAACTACAGAGAGCAGCACTTTTCAAATCCTGCCATAAAGTCTGGTTTGGATGGAGGTCTGGAATCCAGCGTGGCCGCACCAGGACATTAACAATGTTGGTGTTCAGCCATTCCTGTTACAGATTGCGTCAGGTTCTGCAACGGGTTAAGCAACAGTTGTTGCAGTGTATTTCCTATCTTTGCAATAAAAGCTCCTCTGCAGCTGCCTCTTGGTGACCCTCAGAGTTTGAGAACTTCTGCTCGAGGCAGACTTACAGCCATTTTACTTGTAGATTTTTTGTCCTTATAAGTGTCGAGGGTCTAAGGATATAAGCCCCTGTGTCACAAACGTAATTTTAGTGCTAAATGAACAAGCAATAATTCAGTAATCTTGTCACAGAGTTGTTTGTAAAACTACTTTGTCTTCATGATTTAGCTTTTGCCAAAAAACGGACTAACTAGCTGTTGCACCTTCCAGTTACAAGTCTATGTGATCTCATGTCACTTGTCACATTTTGATTACGCACACTGGTGATTTGTAGAGATTTGCTTTAATTATTTTGTGTTTAGTATTTTGTGGTTCCATGTTAAAAAAATAAAAAAATTAAAAAAAAATCTTTATTTTATTCACTTTGATTTAATGTTTTTAAAAAGAATGAAACATGAAGCAGTGTATTTTTACTTACACTATAAATATATAGTTACGATGGTATCGTCCCCAATAACAGTGAGCACGGTCTTGGACATTTCCAGATATGTTTGCATTGTAGAAATGTTAAATGTCCATACTTGCACTCATGCATTTATTAACTCTGAGAAGAAAATGTATTGGTCTGTGATCCTGGGTGTGTGTTTGCTCTTCGTATCACATGAACAGCACCGGGTTGCATCCTGCTTCTCTTGTTCTTAAGGTAACGTGTACCTCCTCCACCCACAGGCGAGGACTGAATCCCCCACACAGAGTGAAGTCCATCTCTATGACCACATTCACACATCAGGAAATTGAGTTCCTACAGAAACATAGCAATGAGGTATCATGCACACGTGACAACAAAGGACTCCTATTTCACATTGTTCAACACTATTTTTATAATCATGTCTGTCTGGTTTTGATTCAGAAGTGGCCTGTTGGCATTTTTCTGAACCCTACGTAGTCAACTTTATTGGCATTCCTCTCTCTCCCTACTTTTTTCCCTCCTCCCTTTTCTCGTCATCCCCTTCCCCCCTTCCCTTTGCTTCCTCTCACCTCTCTCCCGGCTTTGCCACCACCCCCACCCCAATCCTCTCCTTACCTCCCACTCCTCATTCCTCTGCCCCCCCCGTAGGTCTGTAAACACATCTGGTTGGGCCTCTATGACGACAGGACATTGGTTGTTCCAGATTTCCGAGAACCACAGAAAGTTAAAGAGTTCCTTCAGGAGAAATACGAGAAGAAAAGATGGTAACACAAATGTATTGATTTTTTGTTTGTTTGTTAAATAAGTTTTGACGAAAGTAAAACCCGTTGTTAAAAAATCACATCAGGATCAAAACAATATTCATGACCATACTTTCCTTTCTGGACACACATTGTATAAATGTGAATAAATTGAATTACACAATATTTTATACTTGTGTACTTGAGTGCATACTTTAAATAATGTGGTTGGAAAGGTAGTAAATGCTTCAGAGTGCTAAAACATCAATGTCAAAAGTTCTGCAGGTCATTCAGTAAAGCAGACTTGTTTTTATCAGGTGTGAGTTAAAGCAGAAGAGTGCTCAGAGTTAAGTGCAGTTATGGATTTGGTATATATATATATATATATATATATATATATATATATATATATACCATATGTTTTACTTTGACAGCACGCTCTTCCCTGTCTAGGACTTCCTCTGTTTACGTGTCACTTTCCTCTTTTACTGCAGTGTTACTTTTAAACACTGTGCTTTAAGGTCCCATTTAATAAGATTGAAATACTACCTTTATTTATTTATATATATTTTATTTTTTATTCCAATCAGATCAATCACCATTTGTTGTTCTATGATCGTGTTATAAAAGCTGTTTGTTTTCTCTCTCTCTACATCTGTGTTGGTCCTCTTTCCTCAATGCCTAGGTATGTTCCTCCCGACCAGGCAAGGACAGTAGTTAGTGTCCAGGCCTCTGTTTCCGGCTCCTCAGCCAGCAGCACTGGTAGTACCCCAGAAGTTCAACCTCTCAAGACCCTGCAGCTCAACAAGACCCCACTGCGCCAGGTAACAGAAATGTACTCTGATTTGCCATAAGATATGCATCTGTGATGGCTTCAGGAATACGGTTTTAAAGTTTTGACCCTCTTGTTTTTCCGGCCCAGTCTCCAGGGCTGGGACGTTCCCAGGCTCACAGCGCTGCCCAGGAGAAGAAGTTTGACTTGCTCTCGGACCTAGGAGGAGATATCTTTGCTGCTCCACCCACTCAAACCTCCAGCTCTGCCAACTTTGCCAACTTTGCACATTTTCCAAGCCAGTCGGGTAAGATATCTTCTTCTCAAAGTTCCCAAAAGGTTCAACATTTCACTCAGACTAATACAGATTAATACAGATATTTAATTATCAGCATTTGATTTGTCATCATCTCATGCGTTACCCTGCCATTGTCTTTATTTCCACATTCATTGTCTGTGTTAATTTTTCCTTGTGTATGGCTGCAGCACCTCAGGGTAATTCAAATACCAACTTTGCCAACTTTGATGCATTTGGAAACACTGAAATTCCATCCCATCTGAGCACGTCACCCCCCTCAAAGTCCTTTTCATCAGGTACCCCCCTCCCCACCATTTTCTTTCCTCTACCCTGTTCACACACACTCACCCTCTCCTCAGTATTTTTCTTATTCATTTCTTACCCGTTGTGTCCACCGGGGAAGCCCTTTCTCTATCCAGCAATAAGAGCACATTTCTCTTGGACAAGATTTTAAAGGTTTTTAAAGTAAGGCTCAGTGCAGTGAGCACTTAAGACTAGTTAAGTTGTTTTACAATGTTGGGAGCATAACAATGCACAATGCACAATTTTAATTTTAATTTATTTGAGAAAGACATCTCTGTGCTGCAAAGGGAGACACCCAATGGACATTTATCTCGATACCTCACATTATTCTTATGTTACAAAGTGTCAAAATGATTCAGGATCATTTAATTATTTGTCTTTTTATTATTTGAGTGTGTGCACGTGGCACTTGATCTTTGAGTATCTTTTTTTCCCCCAAACGTGTTGAAAGGGGGAGGTGTGCCAATCCCATCAATGTCTAGTGCCGTCCCGGCCCAGTCCCACACAGGGAGCACAGAGGATCGCTATGCTGCTCTTGCCGAGTTGGACAACAAGCTCAGCTCCACTGTCTCCACAGGCAGCAATGTGCAAGGGTGAGAGACTGACACACGCGCACACACACACACACACACACAAAATAATATTGTAATAAAACTGCTCATAAATGTTCACCATAAACAGTTCATTTCCTACACCGGGTTCCTCTGCACATCTGCAAAACATGGAAAAATATGAATTGTCCAACGTCTGTTGCTGTTGGTGTATTGCTTAGACACTAATGTATGTGTGCATACATTTAAATCCCAACTAAAATTTTCATACCCGTTCAAATCCTCTTTTTACCCAAAATAACTCCTTTTAAAGCTGAACTACTTGTTTAAAAGAAAGGCAGAAAAATATTTACAGTGTCAGCGAATTTAAGGTTAACGAAAGGTTAATTAGTGCGTGTGTTTTTTTTACAGAAACATATTTGGACCAGTGCTTGGTTCATCGCCAGCCCAGAATCCACCTGTGTTACCCAGCATGCAGCCTGGCTTTGGAGGTGGTAATAGTGATCACTACAACAGTAACGCATACAGATTGAAAATACATTTTCACATGTAGCTCGAAGGCTCATTTTGCAACTCACTTCTGTATTTCATCTAGCCGTCCCATCCACAAATCCCTTCGTGGCTGTAGCTGTTGCCCCAGAGATGGCCACCAACCCTTTCCAGACCAATGGCAGAGCTCCTTCTGCAGGTGTGTGTGTGTGTGTGTGTGTGTGTGCGTGCGTGCGCGCGCTGTTCAAAGTTTAGTGTATTTAATAACAGGCATTTGTGTTTCTTTGATGTAACTCTGTTACATTGCTCAGTAGTTCTGTGATTTGCCAAAGTATCTAGAATTTACTCAGAGTGTGTGTTGTGGGTGTGTGTGCATTTGTGTACACACATGCTGCGTGTGTCTTGTAGCCTCGTTTGGTACTGGCTCTATGAGCATGCCCGCCGGCTTTGGGAATGCGTCTTCCTACTGTCTACCGACCAGTTTCAGCGGAAACTTCCAGCAGCAATTCCCCGGCCAGGCCCCCATCCCTTACTCTCAACCTGGGGCCTACCACCCTCAGTCTAATGGTTAGTGGCCTCCCACCTCCCTCTGTCCTCTTACTCTGTTCCACCTGTGCAGTTCCTGTCAGTGACTTAGGTCACCTGCAGCATTTTCCTTTTGGCATGAATTATAATCTTTAGCTACACGATGGCCCTCTGCATTGGGAATTTAGTTTAAGTCTTGCTGCAGTAATTTAAAATGTGACTTGTCAGTGGCAGCTACTGCACAGTGTTAAAAGGTTGCATTTAGGGTGCAAAGCTTTAGGGTTCTTTTCCGTACAAAGCTCTGGGCCAGAAACATAATTTACAAATCTGACATCACTCATAAGGCTCTGTTCACACCTGGATGCAACCTGACTCGCTGGGGCTTGGCTGTCTTGTTGTTTTAGTTTTCTCCTCTTTTATAGAAGTCCTTAAGAATTTTGAATTCATAATTAAGTTGTTTGTAAAAATGTATATCTTTGCCTTAAATGTTATTATTACAGATTGCTTAAGTGCTGGAGAGAGCAGACTCAAACGGTTCCTTTTCCCTGTATCACCCTTAGGCCCTGCATTCCCGGTCTATGGTCAGAGCAAGCCCTCCATGACGCCCTTTGGGGCACCCATGGCTGGCCCTGGCATGTCCAATAACCCGTTCATGGTGAGCATGCATTGTCTTTTGAAAGACTGTCAAAGATGGAAATAAATGATGTACTGTGGAAGGGCGTTTATCAGCTCAAGAAAACAATTGAACTTGTTGCTTTAACTGAAAACGTTGCTACTATGCTACTATGAATATTTTCTGTTGGTGTCTTAATCTGAATGCGGACTCCCTCACTTATTTCAGGCGGGAGCCCCAGCCGGGTCATTTACTTCAGGGGGTTCATCCACCAACCCTTTCCTGTAGCACACCTCCCAGTCCTCGCCACCAGAGGGCAGCATGCAGCACATATTCAACGCATCCGTTTCGTCATGCAATTAGAAGCAGTACATTTTTTTTTAAAAGACTTAAGTTTTTGTTTAGTTTTTTTCACAAAAAAAAAGTTTACAACACTATGAAGGAGTACAAAGGACTATTGAAGACTAAGGGACTGTTATGGCGGAAAATTTACTGTTTTGGACTATATACAATACATTATATGCTTTTTATTTTTTGTTTATGACTGTAAGCTCTGTGCATATCATTTGTAATCACAATTAAGTACATTATCTATAACAAGGACTGAGTTAACAAGGATGATTATACACACACCTTGTGGAAAAAACCCACTACAAAGTACTATCTACGTAGGTAAGGGTATATACACTTTAAGATTATTAACAGGGTTCCATCCAAATCCATGATTTGTGATTTGAAGCAACCATGGTGATGCAGGTATTTCATTTTCAAAAGGGATTTCTTTCTGATCTTTTAGCATAATTGCTACTATACTAGCACTAAGGTGCAAACTGTTCTTTATTAACTTACAGATCCAAGTTGCCTGTAACCCAAAGCAAACAAACCCACGTCTTTCTAAACTAGAGTAACATCCTGAGCAGGTGGATGGGGCAGAGCATCCTGGAGTTAGTCATCCTTTTCAATATTGCCAATATATGTGAAATTGTGAATAAAGAGTAGGGGCTAAAGTTAAGTTTGAAACCAAGAGCAGCTGCTTGAATATGAGGCCAGCAGAGACTTCAGATGTTTAGCCTACCAGGTAAAGGGACAGGCGTGTCTACTAGAGCACACATGAAGGAAAGAGACACGATGTGCAGGCATTAAGATGACTATATCGTTGTCTTGTTACCCTACCTGATCTATAAAACATTGGTAAAATGTAAAATATACTCTCTCCAGCTGGTTGAATATGTCAGAGGGACAAACTTCAGATATTCACTATGTTTTATGAATATGGTAAAGATAAAAGGAAAGACTGTTTAGAAAGCTTCACGGTTGTAGGTGTGTGACCCAAATTGGGTTGCCTCAAAAGAAGAAGAGTAGTTATTCAAATGGTTGCAGGTGACTAATTCTCTTGACAGGGAATGACAGGTTTACCAGACCCTGCATAGGCAAAAAGTGTACAACATTTGAAAATGAAATATTTATGGAATGTTACTTGTGTTGTATTAACCCCGCACCCTCGACATCTGTCTTCTTTGCCTTCTGATTAAAAAGCTTTTGGAGGGAAGAACAGGATGAGGAGACAAACTGATCTCCCGTCAGTTTGCTTTAAATCAAGGCAAGGGAAAAGAACGGATTCATTTTGGAATAGTTACAGTACTGAATCAGCCTGGGACAGATCTAGGGTCTCAATTGTGCCACCAATGACTAACAATGAATTTGACAATGTGTTTCTTGTGTTTACAAGGACAGGTAAGTGAATGTGTACATATATAAATATATGTATAAATAAATTAAAAGATTTTTAACTACAGTTTTGAGTTTGTGTAACTATCTGTAGTGATGGTTGTATTTTTTTTTTATTTATTATTAGAGAGGTGACTCAGTACACAATAAATGCCAGTTTATTAGTTTCTCCCATCTAAAGTCAATTGAAAGTGCAATGAATCCTACCTTACCTAATTTCTATCAGTGAGAGTAGGCTAATCATTAGAATCATCTCAGGATACCACTACCACAAACTAAGCCTCCAAAATGAACATAAACACAACGCCAATCCCTCAAGTGGAACATAAAATTGAATCAACATTAAAACCAACCTCATGAAAGTAGACTTTGTTGCAGGATTGTTGTTAGACAAGTGTAGTTAATAGCAACTGGGTGTAGACCTCTAGCTACATGTATCTGTGCATTGTCTATATATCAATTATAATATCAAGAAACCATGACCATTATTTCACAAACTCATCAGCCATGTCCTGTTCATCGATGTGTTCGATACAGTTATAGACTTGGTTAATACAAATAATTTCGTTTTAAATAACGGACATTCTTCCTGGAACTCAAAATCTTCACCTGAAAAAGCACCGTTGCCATGACAACACAAATACTTTGACATGGCTTCCCTTTTAACAGATCCGTTGTTTGAAATCTCTGGACGGGGTCCTCCACCCAATACGAACTTCTATCATTTCGCTGTCACCAAGGCAGATGTAAGTATCGATATTTTTGATAAGAGCTGTTATTACTCTGGGTAAAAACTAAAAGCTTTTGCTATCTAATAAGCAGGGTGCTAGCTTAAAGTACCTGACGTTAACTAACGTTAACATTAACGGTAGCCAGCTAGCCTTCGCTAACTAAACTCCTCATAACCACAGACCACATTAACGTTAGCTAGCAATTAAACGCCATTTCAAGTAAAAGTCAACAAAAAAATAGGAACACATAATGCTAAACTGTAATTTAAATCTAAATCAGTGTTGCGTTACAGTTAATAAGGACGATAGCTCCAAAATAAACACCATTAGCATAAGAATTATAACTCATTGGCTCATTGTGAGGGTGTATGCATCAGACTGTTTAACAGTTTATTTTTCTTTGATATGTAATGTAAAAATATGTGCAGCAGTGTTGAAGGTTCAACAAAAAAATGCATTCAAGAAGAAAGCTGTTTGTTTTCAGAGCCTGTGAAAATATTTCTAGCAGCAATGATCCTTCGAATGGTAATTTCTAGGTGGTTTGGAGATGGTGGAAGATATCCGTGAGAACCGTAGACAGGAACTCCAAGCCCGGGGAATTGAGGGAGTCTCACCAGGATTTCTTGGATGACACATTGCTGCATAGTAAGCACTTCAAATTTAGGATGAAAGCTGAAGACTTCACACAAATCTTAGCATGTTAACCTCTCAACCGTTCTGCCATTTGCTTCCACCTCAATTTAAAGTTTTAGATGCAAATTATAGGTTAATAGGCAATTGTCACAGGAAAAGCACAGGTGAAACACGTTTTGTTAATAATGGTTGCTCGGTTCCATCAAGTGTCCCAGTAAGCCACTCCAGTGAGCCAGCATGCACAAAACCAGGACCCTGGAACTAGGTCACCTAAGTGGAATGCAGTTGTTTTTAATGTTATTAATTACACCGGTGCTTTTACTGCTGTGACATGCTAAAATGTTTGCTGTGAAAGTCTATGTGTCTATTACTATGTTCTGTAAATTGTGTGTTTGTGTGTTTTCCCATTGGTATACGGTAGGGATAATTACAACTGGGACCACTCACTCCAGTCACAACTGCTTTTGAGTACCATTTAAAAAAAAAAAAAAAAAAAAAAGTACTGGGCATTTGTCTGTATTTTGTTTAAATTAATTAAATATTTTTTGAATATTGTCTGTCCAGCAACTGTGGATTGGTACCTTCACGATCAACGCTATAATTAGCCTATGCTTTGTACAGAAAGTCATGCGTTTTATTATAAAGTGCTTTAGGTGTTTATCAATCTATTTTGAGATTATGTCTCGTGAATGTTGTATGTGAGAACAAACTGAATGACTATGGATGACAGCTTAAATAATGGGCTTCTTCCCAGGGGAGGTCAGTATGGTTTTCGGTCATCAGATCTTGCAGTATACCAAGGCTTTGTGCCAAGGCCATTATGATTATCTGGAGCACCTGTCCGACCCCATACTTCTACGGATAATAAATTATCTGGAACTAGAGGATGTGGGTCAACTTGGACGAACGTCGCACAGGTTCAGGCAGGTGAGTTCCAGACACACACAAAGAGAGATGCTGCCAAAAATGAATTCTGTCTGTTATTAAATCTAAATTAATATTAAATTCTGAGATTGTTTTAAATAATTGGAAATTATACCAATGTAACAAAATCAGCTTTTATGTTTATTGTAGTATTCCTTATACTTTTCACGTCTGCTCCTCAGCTATGTGGGTCAGAGGAGTTTTGGGAGCAGGCAGTGCGGCGGCGCTGCAACACAGTTTCGGCTGAGGTGGCATCTCTGGCGCTTGAGGTGGGCTGGCGCAGCATCTTTTTCACCAGCAAGCTGCAGCTGCAGAAGTTGATCAGCCGTAGGAGGCTGAAGAGCGAGGAGCAACAGGAAGGACAAGTCTCTGATCCAGATACAAAGGCAGAGGAATCTCCCGCTGAAAGCTCAGAGACAGACCAAACATCGGGTTTAGAGGAGGACTCTCACCCTGCCATTATACCCGATCCTGGCCTGGGCACTGACACCAGCTCTTGCTATGATGCTGACCCTGACCCTAACCCTGAACCAGAGGCTGGCACTGGTTCCAGCGTGTCTGGCCAATTGTTGG
Organism: Nannoperca obscura; assembly: GCA_036024295.1. NCBI lineage: Eukaryota > Metazoa > Chordata > Actinopteri > Centrarchiformes > Percichthyidae > Nannoperca > Nannoperca obscura. The sequence continues at coordinate 39,531 of JAVQJL010020939.1, read as the reverse complement.
AGGACATGGAGCAGTGTGTTGTGGAAACACCAGTGCAGAACAGTGCACTGAGCAATGGCAAAACAGACTGCAGCGTAGAGCCAGACAAGACACAGTTAATCCTTTTGTCAAATATTGCATAAGTCCTGTTTTTTAAGCTGCTATTTTGACATGCCATTTATAGACATTTCTCATCTTAAAATTATTTATGTATTGATTATTTGAAGAAATTATCTTTTATTTGTCAAATGTAAAAGCAAATGTTCATGTATGTTTGATGTGATTATTGAGTTGTCACTCCTCTGCAGGATGTTTGGGGACATTTTCATCAGTATGTCCACTGTGCCATGACTTTTCTGACTTAGTGTACATTTATAACACCAGTACAAAAACACTGTAGGACATTGTAGTATATAATATTTGTTCACTGTAATATACAAGTTGTTATATACAGTATTGCAAGATGGGAATTTAATATACATTTAATATGCAATTGTGCTGTCTGTGGTTTGTCATTCATGAACTCATTCTGAGTAAACCTCGGTATCTACTTGCCATTTTAGGATGAGACTCAGCTTTACCTGAGGGGACAAAAACAATTAAACACTTCACTTTGATTGGGTGGCTGCAAGTAACTAATATATATAGAATACATGTATGAAGTTATGATAAGTTATTGTTTTTGTTCCATTTGGCAGATGAGTAACCAGGAACAGTTTAAAAAAGCTTTTGTAATGGGACAACTGTTTGCTATTAATACAATGGATGTCTGATTTCTCACTCAATTTTCAACTCTAGGGTTTAGCTTTTTTTTTTCCACAGTGGAAGTTTTAGCTGGCAGTAGTGTTTTTTTTTTTATTGTTTCCAACGTAATTCAAATTTAACAACAGAATTCATATGTAAAATAGCTTAACTGTATCTGCAGTGTGCAAAATATGACGTGTAACTGGTGATCACCTAAAGGAAAACAGACAATACAAAAGGTATGATTTATATTAGGTATCCTAATAAACTTATACTAGTTTGATACAAGTAAGGGGTAACCACCACCAGCAGACCAGATATTCCACATCCAGTAGTTGAATGCACACACACACTCTGACAAACTAGAAAGAAGTATTTACCTAGAACATGGAACATTGTTGTCATAGATAGGCTATTATTGAGCATAAACATTTACATATACATTTAGTATACTACTGCGAAAATACATGTAGATATGGAGTTTCCCTCCCTGTTATACTGTAGATGTATGATTGATTAATAATAATACAATTTATACAAATATTAATCAAAAGAGATAATGTCTGTGAGTTTTGATAGGATTTTAAGTGCAGTGCACACAGAAAAAAACAGCCCCCTGTAGGGGGCACAAGCTGCTAGTACTAATGGTCCACCCTGCTCAGGCCTGGCACTAACCAATCACTACCCTTCACCTTGCATGAGGTGAGACAACAAAGTATATGTCCCACGTTATGTTTTTGGTTCAACTGTGAGAGTTACTTGACTATATTTATTTCATGTATTGATTTACCTCATTTAAAGTGACATTACAACATATCTCTCTTGATCCTGATTGAGAACAGAAACCTAGAGACAAAATGCAGTTGTGTAGGTAGCTACTAAACAAGACTATTGTGTTGTGTTTTAGCTATTAGCATTATGTATTTGATTTTAAGCAATTCCAGGAAAAAAAACTGTTTTACTGTATTCACACAGGAAATACTTTCTGTCCACTGCCTCTATTTGTGGAAAACTTGAGAGAGGACATAAAATTGTGGAGCCAGACCACATAAAGGCCACAGAGCGGACCATGTGGAAGACAGGATGAGAATGCTCTGCACATCTTAACCTTTACTCCCTCCTCAGACCAGGCTAATCCTTCCAAGCAGGCTGCTCAAAGATCAAACACCTAAACCACGAAAGATCAAGAGGAAGAGTAACTGAAATGTCTCATATGTATATATGTACCTCTGCTTGATTTTTCAATGACTCTGGGCCTTTAGAGACAGTTACATGGCTCAGCAGGGACCCTCCGTTGAGTGAATGGGAAACCCAGAGTGATGTGTGAACTCTCAGCTTACCTCTTTCTGCCCTGTACCTGTAAACCTGTAGCCTCTTTTCATCCACTCAGGAGGCTTAAGCGCTTTACTGACACTATGAACAATTTACAACATGATTGACATTTGACATATTTAATATTTAAGGCAAGAGGCCTCTTTCTCTATAAAACTTCGAATTTTAAATTATAGTTTGGTGAAATATTAGTAAATAGGATGTAAGTTGAATTAAGGTTCTTGATAACTGCTTGTATTTCTATTATTTCCTTCATCTATGTAACTGTCCACGATTGTCTTTTGGGACAAATCCAACCAAAATCAACATGTCGCAGAGAAAATTGTGCTCTTTTCTAAAAACATTTGACTAACTTCCACACTGCTTGCTCTGGGTGGGTATCTTCCCGGCCTTTTGTAAGTCAAAAAGTCTGATGTCTGGAGCATTCTGATGGCAGGCACAAAGCCCTTGATCTTGTGCAGGGCATTGACAGCTTGAGACCATTTGAGAAAGGATTAGCTAATATTATCCAGGGTTTATCTTACTGAATTAGCCTACATCACCATAGCTGTAGCATAGGGTTACTGCCAAAATCAACAAAGGAAGAAGGCAATTCATCTCATTGCATGTGTAAATAAAAATTAAAACCACCTGTCTAGTTTGAGTAAAGTGATGTAACAGTGAAATGCATGACTTAATACATAGATACAATGTATATGCAGTCTAATACCATAATTGCAATAATATGAGACTACAGATTGACGTAGAAAGCGAATGTTTTGGCTCAACCAGAAAAATCTCTGTGTTCGCCTAAAATCTTTTGGCTTTGCTCGTGTGTGTAGTATCACTGTGAGGTATCAGGTGCATCACAGGTCGACGGTTTAACCTCAGTTCTATCACATGACTGAGGTCATACTCCTCAAGCTTTTTATAAACCAGTAGAAAAGAACTCTGGTGCCACATTGATCTGATCCCCTGAGTGTCTGTGTTGACTTCAACAACCAATGCTATACTTTTACCTGCTATTGGTGTGCTGTAGGAATAGGGAATATTATTTGTGTTGTTGGTCAGTGGCCAAAAGAAGATTAATAAGTGTACTAAATTTGATCACTTTAGATTGTAATGTTACTTACTGCATCCTACTGAGCAGCCAATGTGCACTATACACTTCTAATGTCATTTAATTTCATTATTTATTTCTTCACTTCTACACTTCCAACACAAAATATAAGCCACAACCTGATAAACGTTCCATGATCGAGAAGGAGCATGGAGAAGAAAAAAAATCTCATAAACTTACTTTACAAGTTGCATGTACATTTTGTTATAAGATATAGTGATAATAGTAATAATGTTAGGTAGAATGTTTTTGAAATGTTCAAAGTGGTTATCATTGTAAAAAAGTGGTCACTGATGAATGAGGGTAAAGTATGAGAATGAAAGAGCACGAGAGCAGAGGAAGAAGAAGCAGACAGATTTGGAGTAAGCTTTCTGAAGTACCTGCTCTATTGAGACTGGGAGGAGGAAAGAGAAGAAGATGAAACAATCCCGAAACAATTACTATGTTTTTTTAAAGGTGTCTTGCTCTTTCCAGAACATTTTCTGCTTTTTTTTTACAGTGTCTTACCATTGGACCACTGTTAGAGACTACTGAACATGATGAACAAATATAGAGGGCCACAAAGCCTCTTAGGACAGAGCCCGCTTACGATTCCCTTTCCGTGCATAGCATCCTTGAATAGACCACACAAAGATCCTTAAGCCAAAATCCCTCCCTGGTATTTAATTCTAAATGAGTAATTACTGGGTGTGTCAGTGTGTCTTAGGTTTGCAGGTAGGCTGGGTGAAGGAGCTCATTTGCACCTTGGCTTTGGAGCAAATTGCACTCTCACACAGACACACACATTCTGAAAGACGCTGCACCGGTTGTGAGAGGGTATCCCTGGGGAGCTGCTGAAGAACCCAGTCACTTAGGGGGGACAGACCACATACAGCTGCCAAGATGTGTGACATGGGGGGACTGGATAACCTGGTGGCCAACACGGCCTACCTAAAAGCCCAGGGTGGTGATGACAAGGAGATGAAAAAGCGCCGCCGCAGCTTGGCTCTCCCTAAGCCTGAGCAATGTGCTACAGTACGAGCTTCCATTGACAAGGACTTTACATCGCTTTGTGAAAGGCAACCTATTGGCAAAAGGTTTTTCCGTGAGTTCCTGGCAATTACCCCTGAGTATAAGCTTGCTGCTGATTTCCTGGATGAGCTGTATGACTGGGATCTGGCTGAAGGTGCAATGAAAGAGAAGGCACGCCAAAACATCATCAACAAGTATTGCAAGCCTGATTCCAAAAACTTCCTGTCTTTTCTTACTGGAGAGATTGCTGACAAATGCAAGGCTGTGACAGATGCCAACTTTGAGGAGGTGATGAAAATCAAAGTCCAGGAAGGTGTAAGAGAGTATCTAAAAGCCAAACCCTTCACAGATTACCAGAACAGCCCAAGCTTTGAAAAATTCCTCCAGTGGAAAGAGTATGAGAAACAGCCCATCAGTGACAAATACTTCTATGAGTTCAGAACTCTGGGAAAAGGAGGCTTTGGAGAGGTAAGAATGCAAAAATATCTACATGTAATTGTTTAAAGTCTGTTAAAATATGTGTTGTGGCAAATAATTTATCTTCTAACAATATTTCTAGTTGCAGGACCCTCCCCAGACTTCTCAGATATGATGGCGTTATCAATTTAAAAAATATGTATTACCATCATATTTTTTATAATATGAAAAAACTGCAAGAATATGCATTCAAGATTTTTTTTAAGTGTAATTATGATGCTTCGGTAGAGTATTATAGTGCAGCATCAATGTCAGGCCATTCTTAGGAGATCCCTAAGCTACAGAGGTGTATTTGCTTTAAAGCATAAGAAAAGATATTCTAAAACAAAAGATTATACCTTACATAATCATGAGGATTTACCTTGTTTCAAGGTGACCATGAAGTCTGGCTTATGTTTCATAAAGTAACAAATACAAAGCCACAATGCAGGAAGTAATGATCTTGCTTTGCTCAAACTAGCAAAGTGCTACAGAAAATTGTTTCAAGGTTCTCTGTTTTAAAAGACAACTTGTTATGTAAACATAATGAACAAGCTGTAATTGTGTAAATTATCAGTTTCAGTTCTTGTGAATGAAATACATTGTTATGACAATCATTAAAAAGATCTAATATTGATGAGAGTTCAAGGCACATTGTTATGTGTGTCAGATGCACATACAGAGGACCCACAATCAGGCCTTGAGGAACCCCTTTTCTCAGTCAAGCTCTTAGCAACAAGCTTGAGTATACAACCCAAAATAAGGCAACTTTTTGAGATAAATACAATGAAGTGTAGGAAGTGACATATTAGAAGTATTACAGTAATGTTTTCAACCATATGTTGTTATTTAAAATGATGATTCAAGCTGCTACTATAGTCTAAATATGCTGTGGCTGTAAAATACAGTTTTCTTTCAAAGCAACACATACAATTGTTTAGAGTTAAACAGTAAAACAAATCACTTTACTGATACTGGACAATCATTTTAAAAACAGCTATTGTAATTTTTGTAGCAGTGCAATGCAGTGGACCAACCTAACCCTCTGTTTAAAGAGAAAGGACATGTTTAGGTAAAGATGTGAGTGAGACAGTGCCAAGAAACTGCTTGCAAGGGTCAAGCTAGGTTGACAGCTTGAACCAATTTTCTTTCTACTTTCATTCCTGCCAGTGATTATATATCAGTGTCAGGTTTGAGAGAAATTATAAAATGAGACAAAGCAAGCAAATCTTCAAGAAAACTGTAAAAAAAAGTCTGTACAGAGTTGTACAACTTTTTTTTACAGTTTTCAAGAAAACTGTAAAAAAGTTTTACAGTTTTCTTGAATGGAACTTTCATACACTTTCAAAGTAGATTAAATGGTGCCTGGAGGTCAGCTTTATAACAGTAGACCATGCTTTGTTTCTGTGGGAAATTGATTTGAACTAATTAAAAGAGAACTAAATAGACTGGTAATAAAAAAGTCAGTTTTAACAAATAATCTGCCTTCCTCCAGGTATGCGCTGTTCAGGTGAAGAACACAGGCCAGATGTATGCCTGCAAGAAGTTGTGTAAAAAGCGACTGAAGAAGAAGGGTGGTGAGAAGATGGCCCTGTTGGAGAAGAAGATCTTGGAAAAGGTTAACAGCCTGTTTCTGGTCAACTTAGGCTATGCTTATGACTCCAAGACCCACCTGTGCCTTGTCATGACCCTGATGAATGGAGGAGACCTCAAGTACCACATTTACAACATAGGCTATGATGGCAAGGGTGCAGACAAGGGCATTGAGATGAAGCGCATCATCCACTACACAGCGCAGATCACCACTGGCATTCTGCATCTCCATGCCATGGATATCATATACCGTGACATGAAGCCAGAGAATGTCTTGCTGGATAGCCAAGGCCAATGCCGACTTTCAGATTTGGGTCTGGCCATAGAGATTGTTCCAGGAAAGACTGTCACCCAGACGGTGAGTACACACAACAATGATGTTCTGGTTAAGTTGGCAAATGCTGGTCTCTTTACTTTTAAAACACAATAAAGAAGTACACTAAGTTGCACTCAGTTTGAAAGCAGTTTGGATGCTGTCAATATGAGATGACCTAGCTGGATGATGTCACTGATGATGATGGGAATCATAATAAGATTTTAGATCATGCTGAAAGATGTCATTTCATGTATTATTCAAAGTCTTTAAAGAACAGGAAAGGATCCTCCCCTTCTGTTATGTGCTCCCCCCCAGAGATCACTGGTGACTGGGTGATACCTCATCTACATCTCCACCCTGGTTGTGTTAAGGTTAAAGCCAAAAACTGAACTGTTGAGGCTCTTGAACAAGCTGTCAATCTTGACAAGGTTTTTACTCTAAATCCGGACAGGGATTACTGGATTGCTTAAAGATCTGTGCAATGAGAGTCTCTGAATCCATTATATAACTAATTTGATCCTTTAGCGGTGAGATTATAGCCTGGCCATTTATACGCCACAATTTTGAGTAGGGGCTATGTCAGAGACCTTGGAAGTCCAATGCTTAAAGTAGTAGTCAGTAACATGGTCAACAACATGGTTGCAGAGATTTAGTTATTTCTGTTGAGGCGTTCCCTTGAGAGAGTTAGCTCAGCTGTGCTGCAGTCTCTTCACACAGCACTTTATGAAGCCTGTAGCCTTTAAATCTTCTTCTTGCCTTGAGAAAGAGTAACACAAATAGCATATCTGACTGAGTTTAGTTTGATGTTACACCACAGTTCTTGCATCTAACTGAGGATCCCTCAGCAATAGGGGGAAAATGGCTGTCAGTGACAGAACATCATCATGGCCTGTCAAATCAATCACTGAGCTTTAAAATGTGCCAGGTCATGACAAATATGTATTACACAGATGGGGTATGACCACAACCGAATAAAATTATTGACAGAAGAATCTAAGAATGAGACATAACTAATAACTAATAAATGTTAACATTATTTTCAAGTATTTTTATTCATTTTTGTTTGTAGATCACACCTCAAATGCACTAAACCTAGAACCTAAAATAATTTTGCAAGGGTTTTATTTTCAGGATTTCTTCAAGACTTACTTGCAGTAGCAAAGAGTAAGCTCACGGCTCCATGAAAGTCCAGTAAGCTCATTATCCAGTACACTGATGCTCCTCAGCCAGCCAAAATGACTGGGCTAACCTCCTACGGGCAAGGCTGGCTTTGGTCCCCTAATCCTCTTAGTGGGCATTACACAAGTCTGTCCCTGATAAGATTGACAGATCCAGGTAAAAACCTACAGTGAATATGTTTAGACATGTTAGTTTTCAAACAAGGCAACTTTAACAATGAAAATTGCTGAAAAAACTGTATGATCAAATATGAGTTTTGTCCCTTTGATTGACTGAGTGTGCAGGTTTTTTATTTGTTAAGTTAAAATAATTACCAACAGATATACACGTTTAAGATGAACAGAACATAGTTGCACAAAGTCACCGGGGGAAGTTGAGAACAATGCAGGAGTTTAACGGATTTGCTAGGTGACATGGGAGTTAATATTAAGACAAAAAAGTTTTGCAAAGTTTCTTAAGTTTGGTCAATGGAGTTGTAGTATCATGTCTTCACTAATCAGTCAGAAGGGCCTATCCAGGCACATCTGTGGCCAAGTCTGGTCACACCTGTTAAATTAAAGGACAGATCCTTAAGGACCAGATATGTTTAATGATCACAATTTCTCATGCAAAGAGAAAAAACTGTAGTACTGTAGTTGTAAAAGCCTGTTAAATAAATGCAGCTTATTTAATAGGTATTTCTTTGATGCTAAATATTTTTTAGGTGTTACTATATTAAAGTGGCTATCAAAGGACAGTGATTCCTACAGTGCTCATAATACCTATACAACACTTCACTTCTTCTAACATATGGATTAAAAAAGGGTTTTAAATTACAATAAACAGGGTTTCTTGAGGACTTACTTGCAACAGCAAAGAGCAAGCTCTCAGCTTAATGCCAGTTTGCCGTGTGTGTGCATTAATTATACATTAGAGACATGACTACGTGTTGTCTGGATGTTACGTAGTGTCTTTGGTAACCACAGCATCCAGAAATGGCAGGCCTTTATATAAGAAGCTGTACAACTCTGTCAGTGTGTAGACGCACACAACTCCTGACAGGTAGTAAGCTTAGCATTAGGATTAATCTCCTGGTCCGAGCCTGCAGGTGAGGTCATAGAGGGACAGGAGCAGAGGAGCAGGGAAATAGTAAGTCAAGCGAGGGAAAGGTGAAAGTTACACAGTAAGAGACAGAAAGCGAAGATGGCGAAGACTAGATTAAAGCATTTAGTAACCCAGGCAACTGACCTATGTAACGCCTGTCAATAGGGACGTATGAAGGTTATGTCTCCCAGTTCACCAGTCTGTCCTTCCTCAACACCCTCTTTCTGTCCTCTGCGTCTTTTCAGCGGCAAGGTTATGCTGTGCTTGCATTGTTCATGTCACTGTGCTGTCACATATGTCTGTACTTGCCCTTGGTGGCTGTACAATCATTGCTTCCATCTGCAGAACACATTTCAAGAAAAGAGATGTCAGAGTTTCTAAACACATAAAACACACACTGTATTCTAACAAGTAATAAAAAGTACAAAGATTTATAGATACCTATAGGTACCTCATATTCAATCTTTACCCTCCACCCTTCTCGCTCTCTTCCAGGCTGGTACTGGAGCATACATGGCCCCTGAGCTCTTGAACAAAACTCCATACAGGACGTCAGTGGACTGGTGGGCCCTGGGCTGCAGTATCTATGAGATGGTGGCTGGCTACACACCTTTCAAGGGCCTTGAGAGCAAGAAGGAGAAGGTGGACAAGGAGGAGGTGCAGCGTCGCATTCTCAACGAGGAACCCAAGTGGGAGCACAGGTGCTTTGATGCAACTACCAAGGACATCATCCAGCAGTTCATCAAAAAGAAAATTGATGAGCGCCTGGGCATGAAGTAAGAGGTTCTTCTACTCTGTGTAGCTATAAGGAAGCTCTGGCTGACATGTAGTGGGGCTTAATGATTCGGCCTGACATCATACTGTGTCGATTTACTGTTATTTGCGTTTAAAAAATATATTTTATCTTTTTTTAAAATTATTAATATTTGAAGCCCTGATCCTAACCCCAGCTGAGGAATCATCCACCTTAACTCTAGCCAAAATGTTGCACAAACCCATGTAGGCACTTTTGTCTGACATTGTAGTTTTAAAACACTGATGGAGAAGTATATATGTTTGTCTTCTCATTAGGAACAACATGGAAGATCCCAGGAAGCACGAGTGGTTCAAGAACATCAACTTCCCCCGTCTGGAGGCCGGGCTAGTGGACCCTCCTTGGACGCCCAAGCCCAACGTCGTCTACGCAAAGGACACTAGCGACATTGCAGAGTTCTCCGAGATTAAGGGCATTGAATTTGACGCCAAGGACGACAAATTCTTTAAGGAGTTTAGCACAGGCGCTGTGGCCATTCAGTGGCAGCAGGAGATGATTGACACTGGACTGTTTGACGAGCTCAATGATCCCAACAGGAAAGAGGGTAGCGGAGATCCCGATGGCGATAGGAAGTCTGGCACGTGTATATTACTGTGAGAAGCTACATGTTTGATATCATATACCAGTAATAACACTCAATAATTTGTTGGTTTCCTTGTTCAGATGCACATTAACTTTGATGTAAAAGATGGATCATGTTTTACGAAAAGAGGCAAGCACGAGCATCTGTGTTGAGTAAGATGTACCATCCCTCTCTTGTAAGGATGGCCTTGGTTTAGAAATGTATCGAGGCCATGTTCAGGAAAATATGGAGGATGGGATGATGTATTTTGAGCATCAGTTCTGTGGTTCACTGCTTCTCTTGCAAATATACGTACCTAATGATCTAGACTTGGCAACCACGTTGAACATAAATCACTGCTAGGAGTAATTTTTACAACCTTTTTATTAAGGATACTAGATTTAGATTAGTAAATGGCCTTTGGGCCAAAAGTATTATATTAGCTTATGGAGAAAATGACTAAACTGTCTAAGAAAATAATTTTCTAACAGTAAAATTGCCCACTGAAACAATGCCATTGCATTGAACATTAGGCATTAAACAAATCAGAACATACATGCATAGACATATGAACAGTGTTTTAAACCATGAAACTGTTCAGTTTGAGTATCCTCTAGTGGATTATGTGAAAGTTACAGCATCTGTCCTACTGCTTCTATGATGAAGAGTGCTTTTTAAGCACATGTGGCAGAGGTAGTTGTAGTGTTTAACATTATATGCTGTGAGTCTAAACCTCATAATTAAGGCCGATCACTGCATTTACATCCAGGTGATTTTCCTTCTGTCCAACATTTTAGTTTTATCAAAACTATAAAAAGCAGTTGGATGTATTGTTTATAAAGAAATCTATCTATATCTATGCAAAGAGAGAAAGGCAAAGATGTAAGTTGTTGAAAATTTAGAATTTGTTTTAAACAAAATTAGGAATACTGGACACCTCTGCAATGAGCCTCTACTGTTGGTGCTATGAGGCTCAACTAGGCGAGAAACTGAGACTCTGTAGGCCTGGGATGCTGGGAGAGAGATGAGTGCAGAGACAGTGAACTGCTGCATATGAAGTAGGAACATGTAAAGAAGTTGGGTGATAATTTCCTGTACCAGGAATGTGCAGGATGCCCTGTCCACGGCCCTGAAACACTGTGATACTATGGGGCTCTCTTCTTAGTTTGAGATGAGTGTGAATGACTCAAACTAGCCTGATCTTGAAAAAGAATCCTCTCTGGTAGTCGTTGAGCTGTGTAGAGACTTGGGTTAGTTCAAAGGAAAATCCATGTTATTCTTGTTTACTTGTCTCAGGGTAATTTATTTGCTTAAGTTTTTAAATTTACAGATCTTCCAGAGTTGAGTTTTTACAGTTAATGTTAATATGATATAAATACAGATATATATTATTATTATTATAATATATATATATTGCCACTAGAGTGTCAGATGTAAAGCAGATACTTCCTTAAATCTCAAATCATTTGAATAAATTAAAAATATATGTCTTTTAAAATGTGTGTCTTTTCTGTGATTGTGAATATCCATTTTGTTGCAGTCTTGAGGCTTAACGACGCTTAAAGAGCACATCCAGCACCAGCGACAGACAACGGCTCAAACTGTGCCGTGTTACGCATGTTCTCTGAGCTATATATAACCACAGAGAAAGTGCTGCTGAGGACTCTGGAGTAAAACCTAAAAATATCAGCTGTATTAATCCCCCTTCAGGATGCTGACTACAGCCAGGCTGTGCTACAGGCTGCCGCAAATTGGCAAGTTCAATTCTTAGCTGATAAGGCGATAACCAGCGTTATCCTTGTGCCTTCTTTGCTTAAATCAGCTTAAAATCCCCTCAGCTTCTGAAGCATCTCAATGTTACTGCTAAGTAATGTCTTGGAGCAGAAAACAGCAACTACAGTGCTAAGCTGAAAAAACGTTATTCATCACATTTTAATGTTTGATTTTTATTTATTTTGAGGAAGAATGCTGTATGAATACAATGAAAAGACAAGTCTAAAAATCAGGCTGAGTGCAAAAGTGGAAAACATTTAAACACTAACACATAAAACACAGGTACACTCATTTATGAGGCATCTTTCCAGCTCAGACTTTCATTTCTAAGTAGTTCCAACCAACACTTGTTTACAGGGTTGTAACTCAAGGACAGTAGGAGTTCAGCACGCACTAAGGTGGATTCGTGCTGCAGCTAAACCCAGAGAGATTATCTCACATATAGCAGAACTTGGATACAGACTGCTGTTGACAGTAAAGGACAGACCTGCTGCTGCCTCGGGGCGCTTTGGGAGCTGGATGGATGGAGGTGCTGTGAAATTAGAGCAGGCAGGTGTGATCAGACTTCTTTTAATACTGACCTGATATATTCTGACATCTGCAGCCAAAGCACTCTCTGTAGTTACAGGTACAACCATTCACACAATGATTAAGCTATAGGCTATGTTTCAATAAACATCAGAAAAATTAGAAATATAACTAGACTTGTAAACAAGTATACCAAGCACCATGTCCAAAGAATTTCATTGCACAGGATGACCTATGCTATACTGTGAACTTGACAAATAAAACACTTTGACTTTGACCAGACACAACTTGGAATTAAAGGCTCACTTACAGGCTTAAACAAGTAGTTTAAATTATTTAGAAACAAAATAAAGGGTTGAGCTAATAAGGTGTTATTTTCTCGTGTGTTAGATAGATTTAGGATAAACATAATCAAATATGATACAAGTTTATTAGTGGTGGAAAGGAAAAAGATAATCTCATCCAGGCACCAAGCCCATTTCCCAGTGCCTGCCATAAGACATGATATGATATGAGATTGTGGAAACCAGTGGCGTGTTTGATTATGAGGATTTGTTGATATCGATTTGTGTCATCAGAAAAATCATGAGATGCAGGTATGAGAAATGCATCACTGGCCTCCTCAGTTTCTCTGCAGCTGCTGGGTCCCTCTGGCAGCACATCTCTGCCCGCTGTGTTTCTGGCTCCCTCGTGTGGCTGCACATTTGTGCTACAATGACGTTGTACAAAGCACATCAACCATTTGGTATTCAAATGATTGTATATTGTGTGATTTAATTAACTATCATTCCTAAATAAAGTGTGTGCCTGGATCTGGTGTTGTAACAGAGCTAAACATTGAATCAGGCTAAAAACCTAAAAACAGGGCAGCCTTGATTTTTTACATGAGATGCTATTTCATACTTCTACTCAATTTCAGTTAAGAATGTTGCACTTTACAATGCCCTACATTTATCTGACAAGTTATTTCACATATCCAGATTTTACATTGAGATATAAAAAAACATTCATACATACAGTGCATTTCTAAAGATTAAAACAGTGGCTTCCAACCTTTTTTGCCTGTGACCCCTGACAAAAAGCTGTCTGGTTAAGGACCCCTCGTCACATTTCAGATGTCTGTGAGTTCTTGGCAGCCCCACTCACCGAAGACATATTTCCCCTCTAAACTTTCTCAGATGGTTTCCTTTAAATGACTATCCGAGGTCCTGAGAGGTAAACAATTCCACAATTTCACAACAAAAGCAAAGATCAGAGAAAAGTCCAAAAAATGAAGACACATTTGTGTAGCAGAACTCGTGTCATGAGCTCATAGATTTATCTGGTGATGCAGAACTAAACTTAACTAGCTAACTGCAAATTAAGAAGCTAAAGTTAGCTGCAACAGTAAAAAGCTGTTGCATCAGTATCACATTGATGTATCAGTATTATTAATCTAATAATGCATCAATCACAGAGGCATTTTTTAACATAGGTACTTTAACTGTATACACTTTAAGTATATTTAGCTGGTAATAGTTTTATTAAAGTAGACTTACTTCCAATATCTTTTGTATTGGTATTTTTACCTTATTGACAAAAGGTTACAGCCCAAATTAAGAAATTATTTTAAAAAAAGACAGGAGAAAATCTATACCTTTTTTTCTTCAAAATCACTTTTATTCCACAATTTATTTCATCAGGTCTTAAGGCACCCGGAAGAGATGTTACAAGTTGTTCTTTTAAATGCGGGTTCCGTTTAAGACTGTGTAAACATAGCTTTGAATAAGATAATTTCCTGTAAATCTTTGCTTAAATTATTTCTTTACAGTGCACAGACATTGTGTGTTGTGACAAAAATACAGTGTGAAATAAGTAAATATGGTAGATAGTGTATGTATATACATTGAAGAGTAATAGATTGGCAGACAATCAGATCAACAGGCCGAAGAAGAGAGAATACTAACAAACAATCTCTGAGACCCAGATAGATATACAGATCACGTAAAGATATACAGTACATAGTTACAGTGAACTTTTTATTTTTGCAGCGCTTTCCCAGCGTCTCTTCGCCTTAAAAGCAATTTCTATACTGTACCTTCAGTTTATATATGTGTGTGTGTGTGTGTGTGTGTATGTCGCCTCAGCCACCATCACTGCGCAGCACCCGGTGAGGTGGAGCGAGACATCTTATCTAGTCCTGGAGGGCTCACCCACATGTTGGCTATTGCAGTGGAGAGGTGAGTAAACAGGAAGACGGGCAGACAGACAGACGGACATGCAGACGGACAGACAGACGGCACAAGACTAGGTTGTGGCAACGCAGACCACAACACAAAGATCTATCTATAATTCCCTAAATATGGTAAGGATCACAATGTATTTATATGTAGAAAGGGACTTTGTAATTGGCATGTCATATACAGGGATACAGTGGCTATACTTGATTATCAACGTACGTTCCTATGAAGCCTTTGTGATGTGATAATAATGATGTGGGTACTCTGGAGATGTGTCGGACACTTTCTACTTTCTCACTTGTACTATACAGCAAGATAAAAATCCTCTCAACACAGGGCATAATACAGTCGTTCATACAGTTTGGAGAGATGAAAACAACAACTCTCTTCCTGACAGCAGGAAGATCTAAAAAACATTTTTAAAAAGTTGGTTCAGCAATTACACAACAGCTCCAAATGGCTTGGTTGCAATGGCGATAAGTTATCTAATCACATCGATGCTAACAGATGAAAAATAAACTGAGTGAAGAATGATCAGTGCAACTGGTGAAAGGATGGATGGATGGGTGGGGTCAGGAGCAGAGCCTATGTCTTGTTCTGGGGGGGTCTTTGAAGAGGTCAGCAAGGAGTCATGGTGGAAAGAAGGGTCAGAAATGTCATCAAAGCAACATTCAACATCTGTTTCTAACTGGCTTTCCTACTGGGAGCCAAGCTGCATCAAAGTGTTTGGCCACATCCCCCAAAAAAGCTGCCTTTGTGACGTATTTGACACTTCCTTCCTTCCTTTTTTTTTTTTTTTTTTTAAGTTTTAAACATAAATCCTTAGCAAATGTTGGCAGCCTCTGCATTAGGGTATCTCTTTTACCGGCCATCTTCTGTTTTACTCCACCACTGTGATCCTGAAGGTGACGCGGCCCAGGAACTTGTCCCTGTCGTCGTTGTTGCGGAGGTCGGAGCCCTCTACCCTGCACTCCACCGACAGCTCCTTGTTGTAGTCCTCCTTGGTGAGCAGCAGCTTCACAGCCACCAGGGGCTGCACGTAAGTTTCCTGCATTAGGAAAGAGACGGCTGTCTGTCAATACATACATCCACGTGAGGATGTTAGCGGACATTATCTGACAGGGGATGAATACTTACATGGGCCTTCTTGCCGTAGTAGGGGAAATACATCTTATCAATACGCCCCTCACTGGGGAAGTACTGCATTTGAATTGGGTTTTCTTTCTGCAAACATGCGTTAGAAAATGTACATTTCACATTGAATGAAATGCATTTTATTAAATTAAATAAATAGAAAAACTTGACATTTTTCCAAAATCACATGAGACAGGACATGGAATAAGAGGAATATCAATGACCCTCCTCTGTTGTTAATGAAGACATTTAAATAAAGTAGAAAATATGATGTGGTCTGCTTCAATCTGCAAAAGCACTAGATGATTAAAATGACTCAAAAATGGCACTAAGGTAGGTTTAGAGTCACCTGCATAATGAGCTGTTACATAATAGAAATGTGTTAACACCCCTACTGGCCTTATCCTGATAATTTACATATTATCTTACCCTAAAGCCGTCAGTGACAGCATGCAGAAAGAAATCACACACAAAACAAACAAAAAGAAGGAAGAAATGAAGATCAACAGAACGAAAATATTGAAACTGTTATGGTCATCAGAGCTTTTTTGTGTGTGAAAGAAATGAAAAGAAAATAATACACATACAAGCAAGTAGCACATGTACGATACGGTGTGGGAAAATGTGTTTACTTTTACTGTGCAGTTGATGTAGGGATCCCCGCGAGGCTTCAGGCCGATGATCTGTGAGGTGAGGGAAACAGGAGAGGTTGAGACCATGTAGAAAGACTGCTGCACGTGTGGAACCGAAATTGGAAATTAATCAAATTAATCATTTATTTTTGGTAACTGTCAGCAAACGAATAAACGAGTTGGGATGAGAGGCTGCGTGGGAAGGAAGAAAAGGCTGAGAGACAGAGGGATGAGAAAAAAACAGTCAAGCCTGATTCTGTGGCTAAAAGTGCATGTTACCCTGTTCATTTTCAGCAGCACGCATGGTTTTCCCTCAGAATATCCAAAGTTGGTGTCAGAGAGACCAGAGCAGAGACTCAGGAAGCCCCTCTTGAAGCGACAAGCTTTTTTCGTCATGTCCTCGCTTTTGTCCTGCAGGAAATACTCTCCTCGAGTGCAGTCCTCATTCTTCTCCTGCTCTGTATCGTTATATCCTGAGAGAGAGAGAGACATGGAGACAAAGCAGAGACACATTGAGATAAATAGAATGAATCATTGGGAAAAGATCCGGGAGGAGGAGAGTGGAATCTGTTTCAATATTCATTTATTGTTTCATCTGTGGGGAAGTGCACTTACTTTGCAGGAAGGACTCCAGGTGTTGGACATACTGTGCATACTTTAACGGGTCTGATTTGTTGAATATGATATCCAGTGAATTTGGACGAATTACCAACCCTGCAACACAGACACAAAACAAAGTAAACATAGAGTGAAATAGCAAATGGTCGCGGCCGGAGAGACTAATGCACAGCCGTCATCAGGGTTTGTCTCCAGTTACAGCTGGACAGTAAACATTCTCCATCCAGCAGACAAGCTGATATCACACAGGAAGAGGCTTCAAAACAGGTCGATACAAACAGCAGCGGTAATGTAAGCGCATTATTGTGACAGCATCTCATTGGTGTGAGTATAAATAATGAATGCCTCAAAGAGTTACTGTAGCTGAAAGGCCCTGTTCCTCCCCTCGTACTGTGTGTTGAGAGACACTAACCTGGATGGGGGACGCGGTCTCGGTACTTCGGCACATAGTCATCCAGAGTGAGCAGCATCACCCACATGGTCAGGGCAAACATACCAGCCAAGAAACAGTAAAAAACCAGGTAGAACAACAGGATGAGGGCTGCAGGAAGTTAGAGGAACAGAAATAGAATAGAAAGAGAAAGGAGACATAATGAGAGAAGAAAACAGAGAGGGGCCATGTATCATTAACTACGAGCTTTAACTAACACACAAGCTTGGACAAATGCCTCCTTATTTTTCACATCTTTCCTCATCTGCAACTGAGGGAACTTGTCATTTGAGTGCACAATCCCTTTGAGAGAAACCATTTTGGATCGGGGGGGATGCTTCTCACTCGTAGCAAATCTGATGCCATTTTATTTTTTTCACTGGAGACCCCTCAGTTTCAAATCACACAAGATTTATGGATGATGCCGGCGTGCTCAAAGCATCTGAAGCCTCATTTATCCAGTGCAGAGGAGGGGTGGAGTGGGTGAGGGGGGGAAAGAGCCACAGTTATGGAAACATCTGACTCAAAATGGTTCACCACCATCCAGCTCGCACAGCTCGGATGCCCTCTAAGTTGACAAAAACAAAAGGAAAAAAAGGATGGACCCCTCAGCTTCCTGCTGTACATCCCCCCTTTCTCTCATTCCTCCCCAACAGTATCCCACAATGCACCTGCCTAGTGTGTGACAGAGAGAGAAAGAGGAGAGAGGGAATCCCATTTGACCTTGACAGGCATGCTAATGTGGGCGGCCATGCAACTGCAATGGAGCATCCCACTGCACAGCAGCACAGGGGCCCAGGCAGCCAGACAGCCCGTGCTAGCCTATAGGAGCTGGCTGCTGGAGGGAGGGTGGTGTTTTACTACCTCACTCTAGAAATAACTGGGGAGTCATTACATAAAATGTATAGCCTGATCAGCCATAGATTCAGCTCAGGAATGCTGTAGCACACTCTTCAGATATGATTAGGTAATGAGGGGTTTTATCAGCTGGGGTCTGTGCTGCGAGCACAATTTCCTGGTAATCCTATTAAATGCAGATGATAAATATTAATAAAGGAAATCTCTGCTGTTATGATTGCTCATCACCTGGTTGGTTATTTCTGCCTATGCAGCAAAGAGAGGCCGGTGCACACCTTTGATAGCATCATTGATCTTGGTGAATGTCTTGGTACAGGCTTCTCCTTTACACCTTCATGTAGGCCAATGATGGGTCCTCCGCTAATCCAATATCTATATGGCATCATTTTAATCCACCCAGGCACAGAAATATGTAGTAGGCTATATATTCAAGTGGCACACGTCTATTTATGCTTAGAAAATGGGAAGCGGTAGACACCAGATTAGGTATAAGCCCCGTGAATGTCAAAGCATATCTACTAATTGCCTGCTGTACAACGGGGATCCTTACCCCAGCTGCTGGCCGTGCGACCCAGCACCTCCCCGGTTCTCGGGTTGTAGATGGAGTCCTTCCAGCTGGACGTGTTCTCCTTGTTGGCAGGTTTATCCTCGGTGCTCGCCATGGTAAATATATTTGTATTTCTTTTTGTGGTCCAGAAACGCGCGGTTTGTTCTCTCTCTTTTTTTTTTTTTTTTAAAAAAAAGGCAGAAGGCAGCGGGCAATGTAGTGAGGCGAAGAAGCCGGCGAGGCGGCGGTGAGTGGAGTGGGCGGTGTAGAGAGAGAGGGAGAGCAGAAGGAGAGAAGCTCTGGTGGAACACAAAAAAACCCGAGAAGGGGAAGGTGAGGAAGGGAGGGGAAAAAATCAGTGACGTCCACACAAGCCCCGCCGTGGCAGCTGATGCAGTGCGACCAGATGGATGTACATTGGCTAATGACGGAGACACGCACGGAGACGCACCGTTACGCGCACAAATTATAAATAGAGTGCACACTATCTTTCTTATCATCATTTACATTATAATGGCTACACGCGTTTGGTCTCCATTTTATATAAAGTGTGTACAGGCTGTTGGATCCTTGGGCGAACAAGATTAAAAAAACAAAACGTGCCATTTTCAGTGTGAAACCAAAGGATAAGACTCAAAGTGCGTCTGTGGTACCGATAAATCTTTTAAGGTATTTGTTGTCTTCCATGGTATAACAATATTATACATCCTCCTGAATTATTATAGTCCGCCACAGCTTTTCTCGTTGTATGCGTTGAGTTACTAAACCAATAGGCCTAACCAAGTCAATAGGCTAGAGTGCATTTCGACAGATATGGGTGCACTGCTTATCACTCTAAAGGATGCGCTGGTTAAGTTCTCTCTCTCACACACACACACACACACACACACACACACACACACACACTTATATATGTACATAAATACCAGTGATCAGCATATATGACTGGTTGAGCATAGATATTTGGAGCATTTGCCAATCCTTGTTGCTATGGCAATTGAGCACTACTGAAACTAGAATGTGTGTGTGTGTGTGTGTGTGAGAGAGAGAGAGAGAGAGAGAGAGAGCGGGGGGAGGGATAGAGAGAGACACACACCGAGAGGAAGAGAGAGATTGTATCATTCTTTGTAAATGATTACCTGACGCGTTGTCAATATTGTCTTGTTACATTCATGCCAATAAAGCATATTGAATTGAAAGTGATAGAAAAGGAGATAGAGAGAGAGAGAGAAAGCATGACTGCAAACAGATGTGTCAAAGTAAAAAGACAATAACACTTTTTCCTGAGTAAGGCAGTGATGCCATCTCATTCCAGCATTGCTTCACAATAATATCAATAAATTAGCCACACCTGCGGAATAAATATATTTCATTTTATTTATATTCAGGTCTCAGCTTTGCCAGTCTGCATGTCGTGCTGGGCAGCAGGGGGAGAGGCTGAGGGACTGACAGGGAAAAGAAAAGAAAAAAAGACAAAAGCTTAACTTCCAACCCCCTGACACTCCACTGAACAATCTCAGAGTGTCACAGTGAGAGAGGGAAGAGAGGAGAGGGAGTTATATAATGACCCTCGATGTCGGGTTCAGTTTGTATGGGGGAGGGGGACTGACGTGGTGGTCGCATTGCATCCACTTCCTGCTGTCAGAATGAATTTGTTGCAAGGCAGGGTCCACCACAACTCATACAATGCGGCACCAAGCACAATAGGGCACGCACACGCGCGCGCGCGCACGCACACACACCATTTTACTGATTAGTGTGAGAGCCGGCAGCACTGATTCATGGGCTTGTCCTGTCTGTCTCACTCAAGCACTTTTTTTTTTTACTGTGAAGGCATCCCACTGGAAGACAAGCCCATTGGCAAAAAGAAACCTGCCCATGTTTGAGTGAGAAATCTGAAATTGACAGCTAGAGTAGAGGAAGCTTTTGGGTGCAAGAGGAGGGGGGGAGGGGGGTTGATTCAGAAAAGCTATACTGTATGGATCTGTGCAACGTACGCAAAACTCACTTCTGCTCTTCCTCTGAAGGGACGAGCACACAATCCACCCATTGTTTACGAAAACCCCCTTTCTGTGCACTCAATTAGCGCCCCCTTCACCATACCAGCACCATGAGCAGGAAAACACACCCCATTTGTTCTCAGTCACTCCATCCGCAAGCTACCATAGCAACCCTCACATCGAGGTTGGTCACATCAATGGGAAGCAATCCCTATACTCATCTAAGAGCCTGGGTTTCTGGTATCTCCCCAGGCACAAGACAAGGGCATTTCCCCAGAGTCCATGTGGAGGATAAAACCCTTCAGGCGGCATGTGTTCACTCACCATGTCGGTGACACCTACTGCATGCATGCGACACTCAAATCACAACAAGCAACTGCTGACAATCTATGTTTTTAATACTACTAGCCCTTTCACACCATACAAAGCACATTATATTTTATGCAATTTAGTAACAAAATTTATTATTACTCAAGTTTACTTTGTGTCAATTCCCAGCAGCTTCGCATGTAATCTTAGAAAATGTCACACAGGACGACCTGGAATGCCATTTTGATCTGAGGTGTTCGTTTTTGCATTAAACATAGGGTCACTTTGCATCATAAACTTTCAGTATATGTAGAAATATTACAATGTTAGGAAAGGTGAAAACATTACACCCAGCAAGTAGAACACACCAAGAATGAGAGTCACAGTTTACACTGTCTTAGTCCTTTGTAAGCATTTTAACATCAACACAATTAGACTTTGTAACCTTGTCATCATAGATCCTCGGGTCACGCAAAAAACTTGATTCAAAACATTATGATATTACATCAACATGGCTGCCCCCCCATACAATTCAACAATGAACACAAATAATAACGGTAATGTAATGTAAATCATGGATACAACACACAACACAGAGTAAGACTCAAGGCATATTTCTGAGTCCTCATCCTGTTTCAGATTGTATTTATATCCCTGATCGACCTGTTCCTAAACAATAAGTACTAATATGCTAAAGTTGGAAGTGCTCCATTGCAAAATGAGATTTATAAATGTGAGCTGACCTACAATTTATGACAGCTATTAATAGCAAAGGTAAAAATTCGAATCCCCAACCTGCCACATTAATCTTTAAAAATAACTCTCACTGGCAAATTTAAGAAAGATTGTTTTCAAATTGACTACTAACAGAGATGTGCGTTGCATTAAAGCAGCAAGAAGCACTTCTGGCAATAGAGTGCTCAAAAAAAAAAAAAAAAAAAAGAAATCTTCTTTAAAGCAAATCTAAAGTTTGCTTTAAAGTGAAAATACAGTTAAATTAAGAAAGAACAGGTGCGTAATAAAGAAAAGTATAACTGTGTTTGTTGAATGTCGCGCCATGAACCATGAGTCCTTTTTTCCTCACAGAGGATCAAGTGTGAATTTGACATCAGTGACTTTAATCTGTCTCCTTATTAGCACATGGTTGCTATGGTGAGTTCATAAATGAAAAAAGCTGTAAAAGCAGTCATTAGCACCCCCATGTGGGTAAATGTGCAAATATCGTTCCATCTGGTTAAAATATTGCAATTTGAAGAGGCACGTGTGGCTTCTGGAATGAATTAAATATTAAATTTGATCTGAAGAAATTAAGTAAAGCTACAATAACTTCTGCATCTGAACAACAATTCAAGGTTTGAATCAGACCTGTACTGTACCTTTTCCAAGAGACACAGCTGATGGTTGTTATTATATTAATTATAAAGTTATTTTGTTGAAAAAGCACCACCTGCTTTCACATGTACTCAAAACTCATGTCTCCATCTTCCCATTGGGTCAAACCCTGGAGGTCCCCGCATTTGCGTCCAGCGTCAAGGCTTGTACCAATTCATGGAGCGTCGGAGAGCTTCCTCCCAGCTCTGGAGGTGAGAGCTATTTTCCCGACTTTGGCTGCTGGCACCCTGCTTGGGTGCTCCTCGGGGCAAAAACATCTTCTCAGTGCTCTGCAGCTTCTTCAGCTCTTCCCTGGTCCTCCAGAAGCCTGCAGGCAGAGGGAGACTTAGGTGAGTGTTACAAATACCCCAAATACACTGCTAATCAGTGGTTGAAAATGGTGGTGAATTTCCTTTACACATCACCGTACAGTACAGTATCGGCTACTGAGCCATTAAGAACTAATGTTTTTCAAACACGTGATTCATGTTATCATTCAGTCATCAGCACCACCTGCTTTTGGCCTGTTATAAAACCACAAGTACATATCCTTCAATCTGTGTTTGATTTGATTAAGCACTGACTAATGTATAACAATCTAATTACATAATGTGAATAATTAAATGGAAAACAGATTACATAACAAAGAGCAGCGTTTCAATTGGCTCCTTCTGTCGGTGCCAAGAGTAAAAATAGGACTTTTGATCATAACTTTTCAAATGAACCTCATGACCAAGTGTTGTAATATTTTTAAAGGAAAACAAAGAAGGAAAGTAGAAGTAAAGAGCAACATCGAAGTGCCTGTGTTTTCTCATTCCAGCTCTCCATTACAAAGTTTGTGCTGAGCAGCCTCTTTGAAAGACACCCAGCTTCACACAGTTGTAATATAATATAAAAAGACATTACCCCTCCTGTCCAGCATTTTAATGTAAGTATAGAATTGGTATAAACTCTCCAACACAAATACAAATGTTTCAAATGTATGTACAGTTTAACGTAGATGTGTGTGAGTGTGTGTCTGCATACCCACTCCAAGTCCAGCGACAAAAGCAGCCCCTAAACACGACATTTCATGGTGTTGTGGTCTGGCTATCTTTCTGCCAAACAGGTCTGCAGTCAGCTGCATGATAAAGTCATTGGCGGAAACACCACCATCCACCCTGAGACAGAAAGAAAGACAGAGAGAGCACTCAGTGGCACTGCAACTCACTTTACCGTAACAGTATCATATAAACATACGCTCATAATGCATTGCCAATAAAATCTGAACTGCATTAGTAAAGGCAGGGGACCCAGGAGTTCACTCTATTACACCCGGTTTGCTGGCTAAAATCCAGACCCTGCAATCAAATACTGCACTGCAAGCTGGGATATCAAAAGGTTGTGAGGCGACTACGGGTTTATGTTGAATCTGTACAGTAAACTTACATGACCACAATCCCATACTGTTTATTTCACACAGTGGATGCGAAAGACTGTACCTGATTTTTGTGATGGGAATGTGAGTTTCTCTCATCGTCTCATACAGCTGCTTGTTTCTGCAAACAACAAGAGGAGGGCAAAACGTCAGTTAGCATGAACGGTAAGGGAGTTTAAAAAAAACTGAAATGACCTCTTCGTAATGGCTCACCGGAAGGCGACAGACTCCAGGATGGCGCGGACCAGGTGGCTTTTAGTGGTTGAAGGTTTGAGGCCCATGAGGGAAGCACAAGCTTTGGGATCATTCAGAGGAGCCTTTGGATAAATAAAGTGTACACAAAAGCGTGTCAAATGTCTATTAATAAAAACAGACATAATAAAAAGAAAAACGTGTGTATTGGTCCTCATGTCTCAACAGCCTCTGGTCAGAGAGCAGCTTTATGGATTTACATGGTTACTGTATATAGCTCTTGATTATAAAACCATTAGAAAACTGATTTTGTAATCACATCATTGCATATTATAAACGTAAAAAAATAAAAACATTCAGAACACACACTTACAAAGGCCAGTTCACAATGGAGGGCAGAGAAAAAAAAGAGACATCACCATGTTACTCAGAGACAAAATACCAAAACAAAAAAAGTAAATCATTTCCATTAATGTACAGGTTGAAAACCAACATATATGTGCTACAGTGAATACACAGCTTGTTTTGCTTTGGGTGAATATGGTTGTGTACACATTAAACCAAATACCAACTGTATATAAAAGTAAACTGATTTTTCTTTGACACAGTTACACTGACATGCGCATTGCACTGAACACACATCTACTGTACCTGAAGGCCACTGAAGGAAGGGACGAAACACACTCCGTCCGAGTCACTGACACTGTAAGCCATGGCGCTGGTCTCCTGGATGTCTGAGAAGAGCTCTGCAACAACACACATGACCTCTGAATCTGCCAGTTGCTAACACATTCAGTGTAAAGTGGATTATCTCTTAAACATGGCTAACTCGTTTAAGAGATAACTACTGAAATTATTCCAGCATTGTGTTTCACCTTTCAGGTACCTGCTGATAATATGAAAAAGAAGTAATCACCAGAGCTATGGTTTACTACTCATCACTCACCCAGCTGCTGTGCCCATTTGATGGCAGTGCCTGTGTCTGCTCCATTGCCCTCTGCCAGATACACCACCTCTGAGCCAATCTTCCACCCCACCAGAGGATACAGACCTACAGAGAGAAAACACTGGCTCTTAAAATTGAATTGAATTAATTAATGGACAAATCTACACCAGTGTATTTTGATTTACCTGCTACGGACGTATGCGGTTTGTTCCCGGTGTTGATGTCCATGAAGGTGCCCGTTCCCATGGTGATCTTGACATCACCAACGTCAAAGCAGCACTCTCCAAACATGGCTGCCTGCTGGTCCGCCATCTATAGCAGAGGGACGGAGGATGTCTCTCAACACGGGAAATGTCTAAAACTCCTATGGTGTCCATTTAGGGACAATCTAAGATTGTCTAAGAAGGAGACCCTGTGTCACTTTTTATGTTGTCCCCTTTCCTTATAAATTGGTGAGTCACGGACACTCAACTCACCACGGACATGATGGGAATGGGCACTCCGAAGATAGAGGGGTCTGTGGAACCAAAGTCTTGTCTGGAGCATCGTGAGGAAGAAACCACAGACAACTGTCATCAGTTTCCCCAGCGGCCAGCTGCAGGGCATGGATTGGGAATGACAACTATACAAAGTCTACCCTGAGATGCTGGGCTTTAAAGTGATATTAAAACAATGTGTAGGGGTTGAAATGTTCGGAAGGCTTAAATAAAAATGTTGTCAGACACCTTGACAATCTGAGCCTGTCAGCGGCAAAAACAAGCACCTACTTTTCACGGGCCCAATTGCCTGCAAGTTTATGTTGTAGCCATCTACTGGACAAATTCTGAAACTTCTGGAAAGTATTAGTCATTTAGACCCCACAATTTGTACAAATAGCCCCAGGTTTAAAAATAGTGGAGGATTCCTTTAAAGGGTTATATTACTTTTGACATCTGGGTAACTGAGACTATACTGAGAAAAGTACACTTGTGTCGAATGCAATAAAATGTTTTCTCTTATATTATAGTACTTTTATTGGCTAAGACATGATTCAAGTGCTGGCATTTGAAGGGAATGGTTGACTCACCCTGTATTTTCTACGTTGGGGAAAATAGAGAGAGGCAGAGAGACAAGAAAGCAGAGAAACCCACTCCAACACATCTGTGAAGAAAAAAAACACACGATAATGATAACGATAACGAACCGAACCTAAGAAACAGCAAATAAATGTGACACCATACCTGATAGGAGTCGAACAATCCTGTTGAACTGGCATTAGAGTAGTCGGTGGCATAGACTAGTCCTAAAACAGATTCAGCGAGACATATATCACAAAACCATTTTCCAAAAAGGTAAAAAAAAAGAAACTGTGTATAAGCCCTGGGTTATTTTCCTCCACAGGAGTTAGCTAAAACATTTCTGAAGAATCTCCACCAATTAGTGATGCAATAGGGTTTGGGAACACAAAGAACACTGTGTCTTAAAATCCTGTTAGACAACATATGAAATGCAATCCACTGGACAAAATATATATCACTGCACTGTTTTCCAAAGAGGCTGTGCTCATAGGGACAGGGCATTCCTATGAGCTTAACATTCACATTTGCTTCACATGCCATTCCCACCTTTTGTGAGTTTGAACAGAAGCCAGGTGTCTATTGTTCCAAAGCAGCAGTTCCCTTCACTTACTGCTTGATGAACCTGGAAGAAAGACAGAAACAGGATGAGGCCTAAAAGAGAAGTGAATGAGAGAGGGTGGTGTTGATAATATAGAATCTCCCTGTTTGCTTTCATTTGCCTATTTTATAATTAACAGCCTCTGCCTGATAGAGTTACCGGGCACTTTACCAGGAATTATTTGTGTGGTAGGAAGTTTGTTTTCATTACTGTTTTGACATTAGTAACTACCGCACCTCACTTTAAACAGTGTGTTTACCAAGCAGGGCAATGTGCACTGAAGCTTCTCTAGGTTAAAGTTGTCAGCCTACACACACACACACACACACACACACACACACACACACACACACACACACACACACACCTGTTTATAGTGTGTCAGGGCCCAGACGAGGCGGAAAGTGACATGTTGAGTGGAGAAGACCATGAGACTCGCTGCAAGCGACCGCTCCTGCCTGGTCAGGAAGTAATGTACCTTTGTCATGCCACGGATTGCCTAAAGTTGTCGTAAAAACAATCAAAGCCACACTGTATGAAGGAACATGATATCCAGCACTGATCCTCAGGTTGCTCGTTATCGTTTGGAAATTATAGTATTTAGAGATAGAGGTAGAGATGCAAAGCAGTCAAAGACTTACTTTCATAGTGCAGGATCTGTTCCAGGACTTCACCAGGTCTGCAGCCCTCTGATCCTGCCAGCTGATGAAGTTATGGAAGGGAACCCCAGTGTTTCTGTCAAAGTGAAAGAAAGTGAAATGAACCTGAGATGGAACCAGTTAGGAAAACATCTATACGTAGCCAGGGTAAACAGGTGTGCTAGCGTGGTTATCTTCAAGTCTGTATACAAGTCGGTTTTGGATCTAAGGAAAAGTACTTTGATTCTTTGTATTATTTTACCTGTCCCATGTTGTGAAGGTGCCTCGTTGAGAGGAGATGCCAAGGGCATCAATCTGACTCATTTGAACGCCTGCATCTATGTCATGAGTACAGCAGGACAAGCGCGCGCACACACACACACACACACACACACACACACACACACACACACACACACACATTAGTTGTAAGCCATTTATGCTCTGTTCATTGTTCTGCTCTGGGCTTAATACCTGTCTTTACAAAGCACAGAGCACATTCCACAGAGGTCAACAGACTTTCAATGGCGATATAATCACTTATATATATACACAAAAGTATGAGTTTGATGTGCTTATTAAGGCTGTTATTTATTGCAGTGCTGCATACTGGATTGCACTAAATGTACGGGTAATGTACAGTGTGCTTAATCAACTGCCATCTCTGTGTGTGTTTATCAATCTTTTGCTTGCTGTATTTATTCTCTTGGAAAATGGAATTTGTCACAGGGTTTGCTTTATAACTTGTCAAATGAATATTAGCCAGTCTAAGCAGCTTGGTTAGTCTGTAGATAGATACAGCAACAGGTAATGAGTGCAACTGTACCTTGCACAGCTCCTTTTACCACAGTGATAAACCCTTTTAATAGAGCATCTGGGTCCATCTCCACGTGTCCTACCTCTGGATACAAGGGAACCACCTGGATAAAGTATTATCAGAATGAAAAATAAGATCACCTCTAAATAATCTAGTAAATGTGTGTATATGTTGCATATGGAGAATGGTGTCCTGTGTGTAAAGGACAGCGAGGAGGTGAGGAATATGTACCTTGTTGGTGCATGCTCCTCGGATCTTTGCCTCTTTATCATAGACG
Organism: Nannoperca obscura; assembly: GCA_036024295.1. Classification (NCBI taxonomy): domain Eukaryota; kingdom Metazoa; phylum Chordata; class Actinopteri; order Centrarchiformes; family Percichthyidae; genus Nannoperca; species Nannoperca obscura. Next base: position 11,001 of record JAVQJL010020939.1, on the reverse strand, counting down.
TGACATCTGATTGATGTTGTACCGACGTCCACTGACAAAATGAAGCTTTCCTTATTGAAACCATTCCTCTGAGTCCCCATTGTAGACAAGTGTGTCCTAGTATTCCTCATATGCGTGCCGCGCCGTCCATGGTCAGCTCGTATTGGTCTTGTTTACAGGCTGAATGGATGGTGTGAACAGATAGTACCTTATCTGCACCGGGTGGGCAGTCGTGTTGTGGCTGTGACTCGACCTTCGGACGGTGGATTATTCTAAATCCAGTTCCAGTTGTACCTGTTCCGATGTGAACAACATAACGAGGTTCAGTTACTCTGCGAGTCAAAGTCATAGCTAGTTATATCCAGTCAGTTTCCATACTCTTGAGTCTGATGGAGAGCTGAAATACACAGTGAAAGAAAGAGTTGACCAACTCAAGCGTTAAATTAAGCTAACTGGCTACTCAGCTAGCTGTCGGTTTGTACCTTCCTTAAAAAATCGGATAACATCAAATACGATTTTCTCTCTAAATATTAATCGCTGCTAACGTCCCCAATATGGACCCAATTGTGTTCTCATAGTAGTGAAATCCATACACTGCAATGTTTATGTAGGAGTTATGAGGAGATTCCGTAAGGCGCACAAAGCTACTGTAAATTCTTTGGCTCCTGTCAGCACCCATAGTACCGTCCACGCATGCGCAGTGCGTAGTTTGTGTGCCCATGCGGATGTTTTTAGCTCAACACACGTGCTCTCCATACCCGACTGTGAGTGAGTGTGTTGCGGTTACACAAAATATGGCGAAGACAAATGTAAGAATTACGTTACGTTACGTTATGTTACATTCATATAAACCAGGCTTCAACGTGCGCTAGTTATATTGTGTTAAGCTATCCGTTGTTTGGTGTCATTAGCAACTAGCAAACTAGAGATGATCACATGAGAAAGTAGTGTTCTACCTACAAGCACTGGCTAACCATGCTAGCAGTGGTTGACTTACATCTGGACAACCCGTCAGTTTGCTTTGAAGTGGATACTTAGTCTTTGTAAACTAATCTATCAAGGCAGAATACAAATCTAACTGGTTTAAGCGTGTGAAATGTGATCGTTTGCTGTTTCTATTTGCTATATAAGTATAACTAGAATATTATTGTGGTTTGGACTGTTTGTCAGACAACACAAGTGATATTAAGACATCAGCTTGGACTCAGGAAATGGTTATAGACATATTATATCACTTACTATGCGATAATGTTAATGGTAAATCATAACAATATTACACACACAAATTTCCGCCGTGCTCAGAAGAACACACTCTCAGGGTCACACTGTTATACATGTGTTTGTGTCTTTACAGGCTACAAGACGCAGAACAAGACAAAGCAAAACTGTCACCAATGAAGCTGTAGAAGAAGACAACATTAACACTGGCAAGTCGACACCTGGAAATGTACACTAAACCTGACTGCTCGGACTTAATAATGGCAATATGATTAAATCATTCAATTGATTGTTTCAGACGGACAGACTGAGATTGTCTCTTCAGATGAACAAGTAGTCAGAACGGAGGAGGATGCTCCCACCGAGACCACCGAGATGAAACAGAATCAAGATGAACAAGGTACTGCAAACACATCACATGATGTTTGACTGAAACTCTGAGCTGTGCCACTAACAGAGCTGCATCTCTAGATTCTCAGAGGGACACTGTCATTGAAGTAAAAGGAAGTACGACCACTGTAACAGTATCCTGGGACAACAAGAATAAGGAGAGAGAAGTTGATGATACAGAAAAGAGAACCAATGCAGGTGATCAGATGATGGATAGTGGTAAAGGTCTTTATAAGAATCAGAAGTTACTTTTGCATCACATTTTCTTCTCCAGAAAAGGAAGATTTGTCCTGTACTTTGTTTTGAATCTTAAAGATTCTCCTCTTTGTTCAGTTTAAAAACAAAGCAAATACTTTTAGTAGGGAATTGGGTTATTGCACGTGTTGCAGGCTTTGTCTTCACTGTAAATATAAATATATCCATTGTAAACATAACTGTTTATGCTGAATTGCAACATTTGTAATCATGTAATGAAATGAACCAAAAGTGGCCACCCATTGTTCAGTTTTAAAGTGAAACAAAACAAATCCATGTGTGAAGCACAAAACACACACCCTCTTTAGGCTTGAATGGATTCAGTCATTACAGGTTTTCTTTAAATGAAATCATGAAATCGTATTCTTGACAGCAGAATGGGTCGTCTCTTCAGCCAATGCAGTCGGTTCGTCAGGCGAAGCTCCCAGTGAGAGTACAGGGACAAAGGCCAAACAAGAGATGCCGCTATCTGGAGATAAAAAAGGTACCGCAAAACAAATACGGCGACACCACACAAATGTGTTAAAATCTGAGCTGTGCCACTAATGTAGCTTCTCTCTCTCTCTCTTAAGAATCTCAGATGGACACTGTCACTGAGGAAAATGAGACAACGCCCACAGTAATGTTGGAGAAGAAGAATGAGGAAGGAGAGAGCGATGATGTTAAAACGGAAACTAAAAGAGGTAAACAATTGATTTGAATTGAACTTCATATTTGAAACTCTGCAGCCTTTGGGAATTCCAAAAACTGTAAAACTAACAAAACTAACTCTTATAATTTGTTAAAACTTCATCTAAACTACTGACACATGTTACTTTGATCAACTTTGCTTAAAAATGGATCAGAATGTTATCAAAACCACTAACATTTTCTATCTGTTTCAGTAAATGGCAAAAGGAAGGCCCACTCTACTGTTGAGACCTCCCCATCAAAGAAAACCAAGCTAATCAATGACGGTATGAACTCAAAATAAGACAGACTGCTAAATACTTTGTTCTGTAAGGCGCCTAATATTCACACATTTCACTCCTTTCGTCGTGTAGGTTTCTGCCTTTATGTTGGCAACCTGAACAACTCCAAAACATTTGAAGAAGTCAAAGATTCATTAGCAAGTCACCTCATGACACATAGTCTCCTGGTTCAAGGCATCAGATTAGACCGGTCCAAGTGAGTACGCTGTTTGTCTTTAATTGTTATCAGCAGATCTCTTTGGGCATGGAATACACCTACTAGAGGGGCGCATGTGACATTGTTTCTCATCCACTTAGAGTGAATATTGCTGCTACTTAAAATACTGAAGTATAAATACTGAACTCAAAAGGGATGTTCTTGCTGTTGTAGAAAACATGCGTTTGTAGATCTGGCCTCAGAGATGGACTTGACCAAAGCCTTAACGTTAGACGGAGAGGTGGTACTTGATAAGCCAATGAAGGTCACCAAAGCAAAGATCAAAAGTGAGGAGAAGGTGAAGGTGGAACCTACAGCGGAGGACAAAAAAGGTAAGTCAACTAAATGGAATTATTTTATTACACAGACATTTTAATGAATAAGATTCAGCGCCAGTGTTTCTGTGGTCAAACTACAGGAGGCCATTCACTGTCGAGGTCAAAAACTGGTAATGCATTTGAGTTTGGGTTTTCTTCGGTAACTGATGAAAAAATTGATTTATAATGCGAGTCCAAGGAGATTGATGTAGGTTGATGATCTGACTTGAGGAGTGTTTGTTTTTTAGCAACGAAAGATGGCAGATGTTTGTTTCTGAAGAACGTCCCGTACAACGCAACAAAAAAAGACATTCTGAAAATCTTCCATAAGGGCATCGCCGTCAGGTTTCCTGGTGGAACTGAAGGCCCAAACAAAGGGTGAGTGTTTTAAAGGCCTGCATTACGGGCTGCTAAGTAAACCATAGTGTCAGATGTGCAAAATGGGAATTATTGACTTTATTAAGTAATGAAATGGTTATGTTTATTTTAAAATAAAAATATGCATGAATGAAATGTCATTCTTTCTCAACAGTATTGCCTTCGTGGAGTTCAAAAATAGAATCACTGTTAAGAAAATACTGCAGAAAAACAGAGTACCAAAGCTCAAAGGCCGGGATTTGATTGTGGACGGTGTAGGAGGAACAAGTGTGCGTAAAGTCGCCAAATCTAAAGACGACAACACGAAAGGTAAATCATTGGACATGTAGAAATATTTATAACTGAACATCAGTCGATAAAATTGTAACTTGACGATAGACCAAAAGTTGACGAGATCTTTCTTCGGTCTCTCAGATGCAGCTCCTCCGAATAACACCTTGTTTGTGAGCAATTTGTCTCACAACGTGATAGAGAAAAAACTCAAGAACGTGTTTCAGAAAGCTGTTAGCATCAACATTGCTCAAAGCAAAGGCAAACCAAGAGGGTACGTTACATGCTCACTGGCCTACTTTTATTTTTCCAATGAAGTAAGTGTTTCATTATTCTCAACAAACATCTGTAATCCTCTGCAGCTTTGCCTTTGTCGAGTTTGCCACTCTGGCAGACGCCGAAGAGGCCTTGCAGTCATCCCAAAACATCAAGATCTGCAAAAGGGAGGTCAGAGTACAATTCTGCAAAATGCAAGCAAAGTCAGAGAAGGCAAAAGGTATTCATGACGAATTATTCATGTAGTCTCATGTCGTCTAAGCAGCCAAAGTGATATTTGATTGCAAAACATCAATTTAAAGTGCTTCCATAGTCCGTTTGAGTCATGATGAGTAATGCTGGTACTACAGTTGAGTTGTTTTTCCCTCTTTAGCTTTAACAAAAACCCTGATCGTGATGGGCCTCGCTGAGAAGACAACTGCAGAGACTCTTCAGAGTGCCTTTGAAGGGGCTCTCAGTGCAAGAGTCACTTTAGATAAAAATACTGGAGTTTCAAAAAGGTGAGTAGCATAAAGTTATCTTTTTCTTGTCATAATTGTCTAGAAATGTTTTCAGTTATTTTGGAAGTCTGCTTTACATAACGTCTTGTCTTTCCGTTATGTGTTCCTCAGGTTTGGTTTTGTGGAGTTTGAGAGTGAAGAGATCTGCAAAGCTGTCAAAGAAGCCATGGAGGACTGCGAGATCGACGGCAGCAAAGTCACCGTGGATTATGCAAAACCCAAGGGCCAAAAGGGCCCCCCAGGCTTCCCGGGGCGTCCTGGTGGACAGCCCGCAGGCCGGGGGGCTGGCAGAGGTGGAGGAGGCAGCAGGGGAGGTAATGGAGGAGTTTAACCAGCATTTATATTATATGAACAGTTTTGTGAAAGGGGTTGCTCGTATTGACAACTGTCACCTAACTCTGCATCTGTACAGAGCGTTTTAGCATCTTTACATTTAGATCTGGTGGCAATATTTATTGTTTTGATTTAATCTCACTGCTCACTGAGAAGTAGAGGGCTGGTTTGATGTGGGAATTTTTTAAACTTTATTTTGTATTTGTGTAACTTCTATAACCTCTAAACCTAGAGTTGACTGTATCACAATATTTTCAACTGATTTGGTGAGTGAAAATACAACTTTAAACTTATCTTGCAGGTAGAGGACGTGGAGATGGCGTGCCGCAGGACGCTGTTAAAGAAGAGGAAAATAAAGGCTAACATGTCTGAGAAGAATTTTCATGTAGAGATGTTTTCCTTTTTTTTGTTGAATACACAGACCTCGCAGGAGGGTGTAAATGTGTACACTATTGTAAGTCCTACCTGATTGTAGGACACGTGAGACATTCTAGCTGTTGTTTTGTACTTTTAAACCATTAATATGAAACCATGACAGAGCTCTGAATTGTTTTCACATCATGTAGTTTTGTTATGTGCAAGATAAATATATTTTAAAACCAAACCAGCTGTCTCTTTGGGTTTTGCTCGGACATCTGTACTAAAGACAAAAGGTTATGCCAGGACAGGGACTTCTGTCTCAAGACTATTTCTCCTCTGTGGCTGACCTGAAATAACACCAGTCTCGCAGCGAAACACGCCAATAATCTGCCATCAGTGACCAAGTGTTCACATTAAACCTCGAGGATCTGTTCTGCACGCTCCAGTGATGCACGTGTGACTGCAGTTCTCCGGTTTGTTGCAAACTTTCAGCAATGCAGCACCAAACACAGTGTCCTCTAATGACCTCACATCCTGTTTTCCCCACTTCCTTCTGAATGGACCGATTTGGGACGGTCCGGTCACCGCGCAGCGTGGATCTCCGTGCTGTCGGCGCACGTCTTCAGACACATGTTCACATCCTCAGCGTTACGAGGCCGCACGGAGGCATCCGAGCCGACTTTGAATGCGACGATTCTTCAAGTGTTTACTCGGCGGACTATGCAACGCCCGGTGTATTGACAGAGACGAGAAGGGGCGTCGGTAAGTCGTTAAAACGCTTGACCGTGTGCTTATTTACGGTATTTCTATCTACGCTTCACCGCAGCTCAACAGCAACTTTGGCAGCGATTATATGACAGTGTAACTCATGCTACAAACTGCGACTGAAGATGGTTTCACGTTCACTATACGCTGCTGAAAGACCAACTGTTGCACCAGTGTGGAGATCTGTTTTCCACTCGGATAGGAAATGACTAAGTTGGGGTCGTGTTGGCACCAGAGCGATCCTACAGGAGGTTGTTCAGTGTATATAAAGCACGATCCAGCTTCTTGGCCTTTTTTTGGGTCTCTTTTACAACTTTGAATTGTGTTGGGTTAAATCTACAAATGAGTACAATAAACGTAAATCATTGATTCCAGAAGTAGCTACTGGCTCCATAAAGTCAGTATAGTGGTGAGGAGTGCACATCTGGAATCCGTCCCTCCAGTCCTTCTGTATAGAGCTCTGTCAGGCTGCAGTGGGACTCTGCTCGAACAGAAACTTTGAATCCCTGCCACAAATTCCGGATTGGATTGAAATCTGGACTCTCCTTTGGATGGACTTTGCTGGAGGACTTTAACATAGCTTGTTTTGAGCCAGCCCCGTGTAGCTCTGGCTTTATGTTTGGGGTCTTTGTCCTGCTGGAAGGTCAATCTTATCCCAAGTCCCGGTTCCCTTGCAGACTGAAGCAGGGGATTTCTCTTAAGCATCCCCACAGACAGCAGGCTGCGGCCACCAGCAGCCTTCATGCTGGGGATGGTGCTCATGGTCATCTGAGGTGTTACTTTGGGAAGGTTTTATTGAGTTTTTAGTATGATGGGCAAAAGGTTCGGCTAATTATTTATGTTCTAGGTTTCTACCTAATCTTGTTTAATTCGTTTCCTGTTCATTTTTTTATTGTCCTGTGGATGAAGTGTCACAAATGCAGTGATGTAAAGCTGTAAAATAAGAGGCTGTTATTGACTGTTATTGAACATACAGATGTGTGCATGGTGCAAAGGTTTCCTTGTATCACAGCCTATCCTGCGCTGCATCATCGCCTCACACCACAACACTATATCACAGCCATTGTAACACATTTGTTGACAGGTGTGTGTGGTTAAACTCCTACAGATCGGATGTGTTAATGCGTGTTACAGTGATACAGCGACACCACAGTAACGTCGTTATTCCAAGAAGGATTAAACGGTGAACACAATGTGAGATTTGATACCAGTTCTTTTGAAATGATGAAAAAGGAAAGTGTCTGCAGTCATGTGAGTATGAGGCAGTGCTTCAATCTCCATCTCAGCTAATGTTCCAGGAAAACAAATTTATTAGGGGAACCTCAACCAAGGTAGCTGTTTTCTTAAGAATATTGCCCAGAGGCTTAGCGCACAGTGTCTTTTTCTGTGGCTGCCATGAGGCAGTTATGTGTTGCGATTCATTCAGGTTGTTACTTGCCAGAGAGATCTTTCTCTCCTTTAGACAGCTCATTATTTACCAAGCATGTAAAGATTTTCCCTTGAGTTCCCATGAGAATTAATTTGACTTATCCTAATTGTGTTTCAGTGTTTAACGCCATACACACACATCGCATTAATATTAACTTGTAGAATAGAAAATAAATGTTCCCTGTTTTTTCATGCCCTTGAACGAGACTGAAGTTGCAACATTTTTCCTGACCAGACAGAGTGGAAGGCTTCAAATACAAGAAAGTGTCAGCTAGTAATGCACCTTTTGGAAATGCAGTTGGCAAAGTGACCTTTCCTTTTCCCTGAAGTTGCTGCACTTGACACAGAATGAAGACGCCAGAGGTGAAGATTATTAACCAGGGCCTGGAGGATGAGATGGTAAATGTCACCTCTCTTCTTAATGCTACCGTTCTTATTTTCTATTTAATAACGCATCATCAAATGACAACTTTTAATATCGTAAAAGAACAGTTTGTGATTTTTTTGTTTTGTAATGACTGGAGGGAAACTGAGGGTGTCAAGCTGTTTTGGGCTTTTCATGGGTTTTGTTGCCAGTAAGGAAAATGCAGAAAAATACCAGATTTGTTGTAAGAGGGCCGACAATCTTTCTTCTGTCTTTTTGAGCACAGCCTGACAACCTCCAAACAAAAGCATCGTATTATCACCAGCTGTCTCTGCTATTTAACCTAGCCACAGAGCAGTGTATGAGCAGTGTGTCCGTCTCACCCGTCAGCGTGTTGACATGAGTGTCTGCCCGTGCAGGAGGTGTGGGGGTACCAGCCCTGCCTGTGGAAGATGATCCTGGTGAGTGTGGGTGCCGTGTGCTCTGGGGGCCTCCTGCTGCTGCTGCTCTACTGGCTGCCTGAGTGGGGCATCAAGGCCACATGCACACACACCTCGCTGAGGGACGCGCACACACTGCTGCTCAGGACCACGGTAGGAAAATGACAGACTCTTATATGCACACAATTGACTTGTTTTACTTTATTCGCAGTCACATTTTCTCTAGTATGTTGTTTTAATACAAGGAAACTTCCTACACGATGCAGCAGACGCTTGTTTTTTAACTTCACCGTAGGTGTGTGAGTCCATTTCTTCTTTCACTCTGGTTCTGCTGCTGTTCACAAATCATCCCGACACTTCTTACATTCTCATACTGTGTACACTGTACATTCAGTGCAGCCTCACAGCCCGGGCAAAAGTAAATGTAATTCTTCGTGATGTTGTGACAGGATGAGTTCAGGCAGTGGTTTCGAGCCAAAGTACACGTGATGTTGGCTCCAGGGAAGAAACCCTTTGACAGTCTGGATCTGCAGTCCCCTGCTCAGCTGCCGAATGGAGACGGAGACTGCGGCATCAGTGCTGCGCAAGAGGAGTATCTTGGGAAATTTGCCCATAGACAGCCTGCTCAGGTGCTTTTTCTTGTTGCTCATCGGAAAACTCAATTTCCGATTTATATTCTGAAACACGTGCGTTTAGGTTTAGAGTCTAGATCAGAGATCGGCTGGTTTTGAAGTGTGTCTGTAAAGTTGTTACACAGTTGATATCTGACCTTCCACCTCTGCTCCCCCTCTCAGATCCACTACTTTACCCACCACAGCACTAAATACTACTGGAATGATGTAACACAGAACTTTGAATTCTATAAGTAAGAGTCTGACTGTTAATAGTCTTGTGTTTGGAAAATATTGTGTTATTTCTTTTTGCTAAATAAACAACATTTCTGTTATTGAAGTACAGTATACTTCATACACACGTGTATCTGTGTAGAAATGAATGTGTGTGACTTTTCTAGAGGCTTGGAGGATGTGAAGATGAGCTGTGCAAGCATCCACTCTGACCACAGCTCTGGACTTTCTAAAACGCTGCAGGAATACAGGTACACGCTGTTCTCTTATCTTTATTTATTTGTTTAAAACAAGTAAACATTATTATTAATAACTGGGGAGGAGGCATCACTTCCCCACTGGTATGTGCTACAAATGGCTTAAAATGCTTCTTTCTTATCAGGGCGTTGTTTTTTGGGGAGAATGAAATTGCTGTAAGAGTGCCCTCTCTATTCAAGCTCCTCATAAAGGAAGTGAGTGTAAAATCACGTCTGCCATCTTATCTTACATACCATACCAGTAATAATATTGTCAATGCGATTTTTTTCTCTCTCGTCCTCCATCAGGTCTTGAATCCTTTCTACATCTTCCAGCTCTTCAGTGTTGTTCTGTGGAGTGCTGAGGACTACTACTACTATGCCACCGCCATAGTTTTCATGTCCGTCATTTCAATAGCTACCTCACTGTATACCATTAAAAAGGTGAGTCATGTCGGATCCTAGCAAGAATGTGAAGTGAACTGAAATATTGTTGAAACTTTAAAGAGACAAAGAATATACGATAATACTAATAATCTTATTCCATAATAATCTTATCAGAAAATACTGTGCTCAACATTTTGTCCATCTGTGTTTCCAGTCTTTTTTGATACAGTGTCTCTCTGTTTCCAGCAATATGTGATGCTACATGACATGGTAGCAGAACACAGCGTGCTCCGTGTTTCAGTGTGCAGAGGAAACAAAGGCATGTTTTACTTTCAGAATATAATGCAGAGCTACGGTACAGACAGCGTTAGTGAAAACAACATTTTGTATCACTGTATGTGTAGAGTTAAAACCTTTCCCCTTTATGGTTTTATTAATCTGTAATATTAGTGTAGAGTATTTATCATATCATTCTCACTGTTTTCTTAATTAATGTCGTTCCTAGATGTTGAACAGGCCATGTCAACAGAGCTTGTGCCTGGTGATGTCATCATTATTCCAGCCAATGGGATAATCATGCCCTGCGACGCCGCGCTCATCCACGGAACCTGCATCGTAAACGAGAGCATGCTGACAGGTCGTACTTCCACATGCCAGTTTTATTCCTTTTACAAAACAATCTTAACCAGATGTGTACTCAGTAGCTTGTCGTCTCATCTTAAGGTCTTCATCAGTGGGTGGAGTTTTCTCAGTTTCCATTGAGTTTTTAGGTCGGGGGCTCTGGGCAAAACTAGTAAATGGACCTTGAGTTAAGACCTTTTTTGTCAAACTACTACAAAAATTCATTTTCATGCTTAACTGTTTTATTATTATTTTTCAGACATATATACAGTATTTTATGCTGCCCAGATTGTACAATTGACTCATTCCCATTTTAACAAATATATTACCTAAGATTATTATATATATATATATATACACTACCGTTCAAAAGTTTGGGGTCACCCAAACAATTTTGTGTTTTCCATGAAAAGTCACACTTGTTCACCACCATACGTTGTGAAATGAATAGAAAATAGAGTCAAGACATTGA
>JAVQJL010020937.1:0-29381 GCA_036024295.1 Nannoperca obscura | reverse complement strand
TGATGGTACACAGCAGTCCTCACAGAAGCTGATGTATGATGTGACAGCCTCTGTGAACTCATCCAGACTGTTGGTAGCAGTCCTGAAAACATCCCAGTCAGTACAGTCCAAGCACGCACAAAGATCCTCCCTGGCTTCACTGGTCCACTGCTTTGATGTCATCACAACAGGTTTAGAAAGCTTTAATTCCTGCCTGTATGAAGGAATCAGATGGAGCATGACGTGGTCAGAGTGTCCCAGTGCAGCGTGGGGGACGGCGTGATAGGCCCCCCTGACTGTAGTGTAACAGTGATCAAGAACATTCCCCTCTCGGGTCGGACATTTTATAAACTGTCTGTATTTTGGGAGGTAGTGGGTGAGTTTTCCTTTGTTACAGTCACTGAGGACGATAACTAAGGAGTCCGGGTTTGTCCGCTCCACACTCAGTATCTGGTCGGCGAGCATGCGCTGTGCCTCCTGCACGTTGGCCTGCGGTGGAATGTAAACACCGACCAGAATGAATGAAGCGAACTCACGGGGCGAGTAGAAAGGTTTGCAGGTGATGATAAAAGTTTCCAGATCGGGATAGCAGTACTGTTTAATCACTGTCACGTCGTTACACCAGCCACTGTTAGTGTAGAAACAGATACAACAATACTTAGGTGCATAAGCACACATGCTCATGGATGTTAGACAGATGTTGTTTACTACGTGGTGTCTTTTGTACACAGGACTTCGCAAAAGAAAAAGGCTATCCACAAGGCAGGGAGGGCGGGACCTCCTGCTTCTAACCAATCAGTGTCTTTGGAATTGCTAGGCACAACAGTCATGCTCAGTACAGATCCAACCCTTGAACACACACTGTTATATTTTAAAGATTTATACTCTGTAGCCCCTGATTAAGCTACATTTACTTTTATAAAAGTGTTTTTATGTTTTAATAGTTTTTATTTACCTTTTTATATTTCATTTGCCTTTTTCACATTAGACACTTAAACAGAGGCTCAGATCCATTAAATGTCCCACTAAGCTATCTCAGTTAGCAAGTATGCAAAATACCAGAACCCTGGAAGTGGCTCACTTAAATGGAATGCATCCATCGCATTTCCTGCAGTAACCTGTCTGAATGTCTGATGTGAAAGAGGCCTATGTTTGGTTACATTTTGTTCTTGAAATTTTCCAAAATGTTGAAAATATGTGTCCAAGTTAGAACAAATTGTAATCTTTCTTTATGCCAAAGAATAAACGTTTTTCCACTCTTAGAAACACACACACACACACACACACACACACACAGCGGCATATTGTAGATGTGTATTGGAATTGGCAGTGTCCATACATTAATAAGTCAATAAAATGGGTATGCAATAAATAGCACAGGTAACAGACACATATAGATCATACTGTTTAACTCGTCTCTTAAGTTGCTGCTGTAATATTACCATCCAAAGATGCTGCTGCTTCCTTTGTGTATTAGCAGGATTAATGCCTGGGTTGATCTGATGTGGGGTCAGAGGTGATTTGAGTTTATTAATCACCACTAATTACTTTATGATCAGCTCATTTGCAGATTCTCACGAGCCTCTCAAGACAGCCAGCAACGACAGCTTCCACTAATTGATACCTTGACAGTCAAAAATAATGAAAACTGCATGATGTGAATGGAAATATCACATTTACATGAATTATTAGTGTGTTGGTTGTCCCTCTGGAAGCATGAAGGGGGTGGTGACAGAGTATGAGTATCTCTCAGTTTGCCCAGCTGCATGGATTACAGCTGTGGATTTTAGGGAGACAAATTCAGACGATTAATATTCTTCTGAAAAAATAATGGCCTCGAAGATTATGCAGGCATTGCAATGGCCACTATAATGTGTTATATATAGGGTGCAGTATGGAATTTTATTCACCCTGTCTCACAAGGTTTTTGCACCAAAGCAGAGCCAATACTGCTGGGGAGTACATTTCAGCTGAACAATCTAAGACCCATTTTTGTTCTTGTTGCAGGCCGTCCCCTGTGTTTCAACCAAGTGCTTTAAAGAAGGAGGAAAACCCCCACTCCTGAAACTGCGGACTACTAAGTCTGGCTTCCTATTTCACTCAGTCTTTCTCTCTGTGTCTATATCCATTGAGGTAGATGGAGCACTAATCAATTCTCACTGGGCTCTAAAAGGCCAGGGCTCGGGCTACAGCCTCCTGCTCAAGCAAATATCACGCTCTGTCTTTTAGCTCCACCCACTCCGCCGCCACACATCTGCCTCAATTTGGAGATTTTCTCCACTTTTTACATGGATGTTGACTTGCAACCTTTTTTTAAAAAGTCAAAACAAGCCATAGGATGCATTGATTTGACTGTTTTTCAAAGCAGTATATATAGATCACTATATATTCCTAAGTCTTGACATCTACAATATTGGATTATTGATCTTTTTTTAATGTGACAATGGGGAAGTGAGAGTAGGAGAAAGAGAGTGAATAAGGAGACCAGCAGTACAGAAAGGTGGCAGTGATAGGTAAAGACAAAGAAGGGCGCAGGAGGAAAAATTAAAGAAATGAGCATCACTGTTGCTCCTATTTTAAGGGTAATATTCAGTTGAAACATATGCAGCTGAATACTGCCAACCCATTGACTTACACTCTTAGCCCTACTTGTGGATTAGCACTCAGACAGTCCACTTAGACCTTTGCTGATAAGCTCCAGCTTTTGAAGAGGCCCTCTTTTAAAGAATTGGCTAACCATGAAATATTAAATGTGTTGTTCAAATGGGAAAAGTGATTTTGAGTAAGAGGTTAAAATGTGGTTGTTAAACTGCTCCATTTGACTTAAAGTGGACCAATATAATTTTTCACATTACTATAACAGAAACAGAAATGCTACCAGTCCATCTTATTATCACTACAAGTACTTGTGTTCAACATCACATGTTTGTCTGTAAAGGTGCCGACTGCATTTCACTGCTCAAGTAGCATGGGGTTTTTAGGAACTCGTGGAGCCCCCTGTATTTTCAGCGCCTACTCCTGAAATCTGCACAATACAAACAAATACACATGAGTTTAGGTGGTGTTGACGTCGGACATATTTTAAGAACTTTATAAGATAATTCGCCAAACTGTCAGTAATCATCAATTTTACATAGTGCCTAAGTGGCATAAGTGTTCTGGAGGCCTAGTGGTCTATATGCATGAGGTGATGTATGTAAAGGTATAAGTAAAGATAATATATTCACATGGATCTGTGGCCCGAAGATACCACTAATCAACTGCTCTCATCAGTAATGTTAAAAACGTGCTTCATCACGGTAAATAAATGTGCAGAGAAATGTGTGATGCTGAACTATTATTATTTTATAGTCTAACTTTATGACACAATTTAATGCACCAGTTCTGCTTTCTGCTGATGCAGAATAAAATTGAAGGTAGGAGTGACCCTTTAGCAGTTAAAGTTGACATGCAGCCTGCATAGCTGTCTGCCATTGTCTTTTTTTACACTATCATAGCATTTTCACACAAAATAAAATTACAAAGGCTTAGATTTTAGTTTTTTTGTTTTCCTGGGTCTAACCTAGGAAAGTATATATAGCTAAGAAGCCAACATTTTCTCTCCTTAATCCAGCACCTTAAGACATATCCCTTTATTTTCCTATTTTAACATTAGTTTTTCTCACTGTGTACAACCCATTGGGGTTTTTCTGTTAGGTAACATGAAGCCAGGATTGTTGTGGCACTAGGAGCTGAGTCGGCAGCTCGCCAAGACTGAATGAATGTAACTGATAGTGGAAACACTATATTTTATAATGACAAAGCAAAAGTATTTAATGTGGATTGGTTGTCATGGTGATACCCAATCCATCAAATAAGGTCAATATCAACACCATATCCGATCCAGTGTCTCAGATTGGTGCATTCCTATTTATAGCTCTGTAGCGATTTCACAAATGTCTGTTTTCAGATGAGAACTAACACTTTTTCTCGTAAGTTAGCTCCTACGGTTACTCTGCCATTTGACAGTTGATAATGTAGAAAGTGAAAGTAAACAAAGAAACAGAAAGGTTGTGACGACCAGTGTATTTAATGTTGAAGTTGCTGCGCCGTCCATTCTCCTGTGTGTGTTTTTCATGTCCAGGTTGGCAGACAGCGACTGGACAAAAGACGAATGGAACCGGCTATTAAAGATCACCTGTTCGACAGGAGGAGAGCGAGTTGTTGGAGTGTTGGAGCTGGAGTTAGTGTGTTGGAGAGAAGTCGTGTTCGTGGACAAAGAAAAGAAGCAGAAGGAGGAGCGTGTGTCGCCGAATCACTGCAGAACATGCCATTGTTCATCGCCAGAGCTTTGCCAGCTCTTTCTGTTCGTACCGTGGGGGTACCAGCGGAAGCGTTCTACCAGTGACTTTTCCACCTGACTCTCAGTAATTGTGTGACTTTTGTGGTATCGGGCCATGTTCCATGGTGAGCTGTGTCGAGTGAACCTCAAGGAACCGTCTGGACCGACTGATCTTCCTGCATCAGTGTTTAGCCACCTGTGGTAACCGGTAGGGAAGAGAAGCCATTTATGTTTATCCACCTGTCTTTTCTCCTGTTTATGGCTAGTGAGGCTTTAAGATTCATGTATTTTTGTTTCTTTCCTTTGATTGGTTTTGGGGAAGGTTACACATTTTTTTGTTTGTTGTTTTGGCCGTGCTCTTCCCAACGTTTGAATACCTGTGGCTTATAATAAATATTTATCTGTTAAACTACATCAATTGTGGTATTGGTCATAACTGGGAGTGGATAAAGGTGGAGAGTCGCAACCTTTGTGTTGTGCGCTGGTAGTACCCTAGGCCGGACATAACAAGGTCCCCAGCTGTAATCAAACTGTGGATTCTGCCATTATGTGGTGTGTGCCTTAACTATTAACAGGGATTCAGATCAAAACAGCTCTACATTAAAACAGTGCTTTGTAATACTCATGGCCAGGATTTTACAACCATTTTAACTTTTGCGAGGCAAACAGTAGAAATACGATGACGTATTTCATGGCTTCATTCAAAGGAAGTTAAGCATCAGGAAGACAATCTTTGCGCCTCATTCATTCACTTCCCTCTCTCTCTTCCTCCTTTCTTAATCACTTTATTATGGGCCTTTACTCTTTCAATCATCCAACCATCTCCATCAAACTTTAAATCTCTTCTCCACTTGCTGTCAGCTGTCATTCTGTTGTCATTCTGTCAACCCATAAACAGCTCCAGTAGTCACTAGGTGCACTAGTGCAGAGGTCACAATCGGTGTGACAAAAAAACAGATGCTGTGAAGAAAGAGTGAACACAAGAGCAACACAGAGGAAACAGAGGGGGTACTACAATGCAGCAGAACATCTAAAAATAAATGTTTGCTAAATGACAGACAGCTGCAGCTTCTGGACTTTATCTGAAACAAAAATACCGTAGCCTCCAATCTCTGTCTCTCTCGGCAGTAAATCTACTGTAGCCATGAAATCTGACACACACACACACACACACACACAAAACCTCCGTCACCATTACACTCATCAGCAGCGTCTGTGCTTAAGTTTGGCAATTTGACTCTTTGAGCTGGTCTATCCCCTACAGCACTGTTGGAGCTCCTCCTCACTGCCCACAACAGACTATATAATGACACCAGAGCCCCAGAAAAAGGAGAGAGTGTGTATATGTGTGTGTGTGTGTGTGTGTGTGTGTGTGTGTTACACAGAAAAGGACAGTATGAATAAGAGTGAGAAGAGAGACCACGCGATACAGCAACAGAACAAAAGAGACACTCAACTGATTGATTAAACAATGGCTGCTCATTAGAGAGAAACCAGCCCAAGGTGTATGTGTGTGTGTGTGTGTGTGTGTGTGTGTGTGTGTGTGTGCGTGTGTGTGCGTGTGTGTGTGTGTGTGTGTGTGTGCTGCAGAATGGCCTGCACACACACTGAAGCAGAACTCTAACATGATCATGGGAGTGTTGCTTTGGACCAGCTGCTATATATAGCACATGGGAAAAACTAGGGTAACACATTACTGTTCTCCGGCTGACTGCCATACACAAACACACACCAACACACACATCCACTCAGAATCTGAACTAGCACAAAGGAGAAAAACTTTACATACCATTATTTTTGCTGCACTCCACAATGAAGACACACACACACACTCTTACTTTTTTGGTGAAGTCCATGGCTTTGAGGATGGAAAGGTTGAGCGTTTCCAACGAGGCCAGAACTCCCTCATAGTCCCCCATGTGCTTGGCAAAGTAGTCTGTGTACACACACACACACACACATACACACACACACACACACACACACACACACCCACATACGGGCAAATTGGCACATGAAACAAATTTGGAGTCCCAAAATAATTTGCAGTGGTTATCTGAAAGTAGCTGAAGTAATATACTATATTTTAAAGAAAAAAAAAATGTTCAACTGAGAAGTACTTTTTAATAATAGATAAGAGAGAGAATGAGTGCAGCAGCAGGGGATAGTGCATGTGTGTGTGTGTATGGGTGTGTGCGGGCAGTCTTACTTACCGCACAGTTCCTTAGTGTCAACATTACTATCACAGCATAGCAGAGGAGCAGCAGAGGGAGAGAAAGGGTGGGAAGGAAGAAAGAAAAGTAGGAAGGAAGGAAGGAAAAGGATGGAGAAGAGCAGGGTCAGAAACAGGAAAATACTTTTTCCATGCACTCTCTCTCTCTCTCTCTCTCTCTCTCTCTCTCTCTCTCTCACACACACACACACACACAGTTGGAGTTTGGCAAGCAGGGAGCAATCTAACACGACTCTGAATCAAACCACTGCCATCATTTATGCTCAGTTCACTGTGTGGGGACTCATTTGGCAGCAAATTCTTCAGTGGCGTGACGAAGACTTTCCCTGGTTGACTGGCCAGGAGAGAAAGAGGAGAATGGAGGAAGCAAGAGGAACCAGCCAAAAGAAGGATGAGAAGTGTAAGTGATGATGGGATAACTGGGGACAGAGGAGGAGACACATCTGTGCATCTTAATTATAAATGACTGTTCAGTGAATGCTGCACATTAATAGGAATGTAACTGAGGTTTAAAATTCACTTCTTTGTTACGATTTGAATATTGAACATATTAGCATAACTCCATGCACTTTATGGTCTGTTTTGATAATGTCCTATTTTATGCACACAGGTTCTGCCAGAAGGAAACCTGATCCATCACATTAACAAAAATACCCAATAAAAGTTTGACACAATATTAAATGCATTTTAACGTTTACTAATGACGTATTCAGTGTAACCTGCATTTGGGGATGTCTGTCAGTGTTGTAAAACTGTTTCAATGTTTAGTTGGATAAAATAAAAGTGGCAGATTGTTTAAGATCCAAATGTCAGACCCAGATGCTGCGTTTTCACAGAGGAAGTAAACCAGTAATTATGTTGTTCTCTGCAAGCGATACAGGCGCCTATTGGGTTAGTATTAAGATCAGTTAGTTAGTAAGTTAAGTATAAGATTTATCATCTCTCCATGTTACATTAGTGCTGGGATTCTACTTCACAGGAATACTTGAATCATCATATGGTTTTATATTAACATACTTTATGAGTATCAAACTCAGTCAAGTAGCAAACATAGTCAAAAGTGCTGACGCGGCTTTCACAAGGTATCTAATTCATGTCTGTAAGCTGAGCAGAAGCAATGACCTCATTAAAAGGCTACAATATTATTGTAGCTTTGCGCATGTTAAAGGGGCACTCCGCACATTCTACACAGCAACTTCAGTTCAGTAATACGTTATTTTAACTTGAGCTGAAAGACAGAATTATTAGTATTACAAACTGGAGGAGTGGAGTTAGAGTTAGTGGAGATAGCTTCTATTTTTATACACAAAGGCTGCGTAACGGCTTGCGCTTCTCTTGTGCTAAAGTGATTGAGTACTGGTTTCCAGTCCATCAACTTTATAGTGTTCTAGAGATGTTGTGTGATGACTAAAATACACCTTTAATGATGACAGGATTTTAAACCAATCAAAAGCAATACTGGGCAAGAAAATGCGACAAACTCGCCCTCCAAAAGAGACATAAAGGAAAGAGTACAAATAGCTTATGTAAAAACATAAGCAGCTTTATTTCTTGCATTTTTATTGGCTTTGTTTGTGTGTATAAGCAGTAAAATAATTAAGTG
Source organism: Nannoperca obscura (assembly GCA_036024295.1). Classification (NCBI taxonomy): domain Eukaryota; kingdom Metazoa; phylum Chordata; class Actinopteri; order Centrarchiformes; family Percichthyidae; genus Nannoperca; species Nannoperca obscura. The sequence goes on along the minus strand of JAVQJL010020937.1, from coordinate 21,245 downwards.
TTACTTATTTATATCTATGTTCATTTACTGTCTCTGCTGGGGCTCCTGGAAACTTAGTTGAATTGACTAAAGGAAAAGTCCCACTTGCAGGTAGTTCCTCTCCAGCACCATTTCACTGCAGAGGGGACTGTGGAGTCAAACAGACAGAGAGGAGGGCAGGGAGCATTTGGAGCCAGAAAGAGCTGAAGACAGGAATGAGTGACAGATAGAGAGAGAGAGAGAGAGAGAGAGAGAGAGAGAGAGAGTGAGAAAGAGTGAAAAGAGAGAGAGAGGTGAAAAAAATGGTAACAGGAAGAGTCTGGCAGAAAACAGATCTATGAATCTATGAAAACAACCTAATAGAGAAAGAAAGCTGGAGATTGGAAAAAAACAAAGACAAATGACTGGAAGCAGGACAGCGCTCAGTCTCTGCCTGCTCCGTCCCTCCTCTCCATCCATCAACTTCCTGCTTCAACAGGAAATCCGTACGCCATCATTTCTGATTTTACTCTGACCAATCAATAACCTTATCTGCTGTCACATGGCCTGGCATGCAGCTGCCAAGTCTACTTAACTCTAATGAGTAGAAACTTTTCTGACGGCATGCATTGCAGAATAAGATTTATAAAGCGTGAATATCTCCAAGAGGCAAGATGGCTGACGTCAGAGAGATGGAGGTGGTTGCATGATCCACTTACTGTACTGATTTAAAAATGAAAAAAACAACAAATCTCTACTAATGGCAGAGGCTGGTGGAGGATTTATAAATCAAACGTAATTCAATTCTACAACATCCATAAAGGTCAGCTTTTGTTCTGCTTGGTTTCATTTTATTTCAGAGCCCTGCAGGTTTCTGAGGTTGTGTAAATTAACAGAGCTGGTCCTTTTGATCACTCAGATCCCACTGTGTCAGCACACTTGATTGCAGGCTGGATGAGCTGATTGGCTGATTATAAAGGGTCAATAAAGTGATTTAATGAGAGCCAACCCAAACAAAGTGTCCCAGGGAGCAGTAGAGCAGTTAATGTCCTGGAGGGTGAGGATGACTAATTAAAAAATAGATGATGAGATGAAGAGGAACAGGTGTTAAAACAGGTAACGCTGACTTTCCTTAATTTTCACTCTTCTTTCACTATTTTCTCCCACTGTTTTTTAAATCTCCTCTCCCTTTATCATTTTTTCATTTGGTAATTTTCCTCTTGAAAATGTCACTTAACGTAAAGGGCTTTAGTACAAAAGGTTCTCCATATAAGGAGCCTTCAGAAGTGAATGTGACATTTTCAGGCTGCAGGACACACATTGCACATACATTTTACCTAAGCGTGCACACACACTGAGGCTGTGCAGCAGGAAAGCAGCTGTGTGCATCTCTCTTCTTCTTCTTCATAGTTGATAGTGATCAAAAACACACAGTGGAGTGAGCACACAAAACACACACACACACACACACACACACACACACAAGCGTAACTGTAAAAGTACTGCATGCAGATTTATTTCATGCAACAGCACGGTCATGCTGTCATGCTGTAGGCCACAGACACACACACACAGACACACACACACACACAGTGGTGTAGTAGTGCTGACCTGGTGTTATCAGAGTCGATGGTGTGAAACAGCTTCTCCAGCTCTTCTTCGTTCAGCGTGCCATCGGAGAAGAAAGCCTGGAACTCATCCAGAGACAGCTTACCATCATCTGCAGGAGACACAAACACACACACACACACCACTGAGATATCATTTGAAGCATCCTCACAATGAGACCTGAGTCCTATCAAAGCTCTTGATATTTGTTCCTGCCAAAAAACGTAATATTAGACAGTATTAATGTGGGGAAGCGTCAATTTAAGCTACCAAATAAATGACTTCACACAACCGTTGCTGCTTTTAAAGGGGATGAAAGGAAACGCTTTGATACCGTATTCCTCCAAATAATAATATATTCATCCTGCTCAACCTCTTTTCGAACCAAATCTTTTCTCTTTGGTCTTTGAAGTCTTTGAAGTCACAAGGATGAATGAATGAATGAATGAATGAATGATCTTTAGTGTCATAATACTCAGGTACAATGAAATTTCACATGGCTTCTCCCAATGGATAAAACAAATGAACAAATAAATAAAAGCAGTACCAGAAAACATAAAAAATAAACATTTACAAATATACAGAGGTTGAGTGTTATAAATATGACTAAATAAATAGATGCTTTGTTGATTTGTGTCTTAGAGTGTGTGTGTGTGTGTGTGTGTGTGTGTGCAATTGTGTGTTACAATCTTGATGTGTGTATCAAGTACTTATAAAGTAATAATAAAGTCCCAATTCACTGGTGTTTTTGTTCAGCTAAAGGTCTGAATCATCATTGTTGTGACTAAGTCTGACTTGAGTCCAAGTCAGTGGTTTTGTATATTGTATATATGTTTACATGTTTTTAGCCATGCTAGCAGCGTAGGATCTAAGGAGGCAACGTTGGCCTGTCCCACTACTTTAGTCAAGACTAAAATATCTCAACAACTGATGGATTGCAATGATATCTATACAGACATTCATGGTCCCCTGAGGATGAATAATACACTGGTTTTGGTGATCCCGTGACTTTAACTCTAGAGCCACCTTGAGATGAATCTTTCGGGTTTTTTGTGAAATATCTCAACAACTGTTAAATGGGCTGCCATGAAATGTGTCAGAGATTCTGGATAAATATGAACAAATCCCTGCAAAACTAATAATGTTCCCGCTTCAGCTGTACTTTGTGTTTAGTGCAATAAGCAGATGTTGTCTTGCTAACACGTTAAACTAAGATGGGGAACCTGGTAAATGTAACATTAAGTTCACATAGATCACGCATGAACTACTTTCCGTCTCCTCTCCACTCTTCCATCAGAAACTTCAGGCAGTCTTATATCACTTTTTATGAGCATAATTTATTCATCATCAGACAAAAACGGCAAAAAATGCTTTCCACACATAGCCTTAATCTAACTTTTAATATTTGGAAATTATTTCTAGTGTTTTTACAATAGCTTCTAATTTCAGTTAATGGTATCATATATATTTTACCTTGTTGAATATATTTTATATATATAATATATAATTTCCCCATGGACTTACCCTTTTTCAGCCAAGTACTCCACACCTGGTTCTGATCTACATCTCAGACCTTTCCAGCCTGCACTGTATAAGTCAGAGTGAAGCCTGAGATACTTGATAAAAACTCCTATGGCTGTTTCTGAGTCTGGAACCTGGTTTACTCTTGTTCCTGAGAGGGAATTACAGCCATCCACTGCGAGGCAGCCTGCCAGAGGATATGACAAGAAGCTTACAAAGCCTGTGTTATTTAAAATAACTGTTCAAGACGCACATATGAGTGTTGTCTATGCAACTTTAGTTGTTTGGTTTGTTCTAAATCTATTTTTTGTAGTCATGATTATGACAAGGATTATTTTTTAAATCAAATTTTGACATTTAATACCTGTTTGCTTTGCTGTGCCATGTTCCCACACTCACAAACACACACATGCTCAGTGTGATCCCTGCCGTCAGTGCTTTCTAAACTGCTGTGAAATCAATCCAGCATGCACTTCAGTCTGCTACAAACCTTCAGCTGTATCCCTGCTGTCAGTCTGTCTCTGCACTTTGGTAAGCGTACAATGTGGATTAGGTTTCAAAACTGCAAGGCCTTTTGGGAGGAAATGATAACCAACAAGCTCATGAAACAATGCTCATGATGGATTTCTGCTCTTCATATGTAACCTCCAATAAAAGGTTTGTTTTAAATGCTATGCCGATGTGCGAGATGGACAATGTTTGACACTTGCCTGTACATGAGTGTATTTGTGTATTTGACTGACAAGGTCAGAAAAAGAAGGCTTGATCCATCAAAGCAAACATCATTTGCTTTCTATATTTCTGCTTCCCAAAACACTGTACAATGCTTCCTTTAACATCTTTAAAACCTTTTTACATTTAGAAACAAACAGACATTTTGCCCAAATTGACTCTTCATCAGGTAAATCTTATGGTTCAACTATCGTATATTTCCATGACAAAAGTAACTGTATACTAGCATGCTAGCACACCTACTGCAGGCTCTGACACCTGTGTCCATGCCCCAACAATGATGTCACAGTGTACTGACACACCCTGAAGTACAGTTCTACATCACAGCAGCAGGGTGAGAATTTAAAACACCAGAGGTCAGCAAAGACTAGATTTGATTTTAAGTTATTTACTTCTTTCCCTGAACTTAACTGTACAAACTCCTACACTTCAATTTCTCATTGTGCAGGAACTACATTCATACTGAACATTTCTGCAGCACACAATGTGCTGTACTTTCAATGCACAGCAAAGAGGAAGGCTATGGTGGTCTTATCTCATACCAGCAATATTTTGTTTATTAATATCTACCCATGACAACAACAACAACAACTTTCTTAAGCTTAACTAAGTTGTTTGACTTGACAAAACTGAAACAGGGCTGTTGGAGCATACAGTAAGACCTTGGGATGACCACATGTGAGGTGTGACTTAATTAATCATTAGTAACAGGTTTTTATTTTGCATCTAGATCCAACCAATATTGTAGAGCACGTTTATTTTGATTTCTTTTCCAGTCCAGCGCTGTTTAATGCAGTGTGAGCTTTACTGTGGTCGAGTGGTGGCTCTGCAGTAGGGGAGTGGTTATTCATGGCTTTGACTCCATCCTGCATCTGCTTGCCAGTATGCCTGGCTGTCTGTCTCACCACATGATGCAGAGCTAGATATCAAATATTAATTCTCTTTGCCCTCAAAGTCCTTGAGTGTGGCTGACTCGATGCAGCAGGTTGAGCTATGGGGCCACTGCAGAGCACTGGGACAGAGAGGACTGCAGCCTTACAAAGGGTTGAATTAAAATGTGCTGCTCTTAAGCCTGCATTGTCTATTGCCCGCTGCGGCTTCTCAGTTGCAGGATTAGGCAAGTATATGTGGGGGGGCACACATACACTCCAGTGCTGCAGGAGTGTGGCTGACACACATCCAGCAGAGAGACAGCGAGCTGCACTCAGGAGAAAAGGCTTCTCATGCAGACTAATAAACTGTCAAAATAAAAACTTCCAGGAACTTTACAACCATAACCACACTTTTTTTGGCTCTCCATCTGCCTTCTCTACCTCGCTTTATACCCGTCTCCCTATTAGTCTCGCCATATCTTTTAGCCCTCTTCTCTTCCAACTTCTTGTTAGAGAAACACAAAGCAGAAGCTGACTCTCAGATGTTGTGCCATGTGGATTTCTGCTGCACACAATGACGCTGGGTAAGAAACGCTCTAACAAACGGCTTTCTTTTGGTGACGCTTGGCACAACCTTTACTTGACAGAAGGCATGTTTGTTTGAGACAGACTTCTGAAATGCCACTTCTTGTGTTCACAGCACCGGTCCCACTCTCCCTGCCCGCCCAGGCTCGACAGTTTATTGGGACTCTGCGGCCATCACTATTTCTAACCTGCCCTTCTCTGGTGCAGCAGTGAGGCAGCAGTGAAAGCAGAGGCACTGGTGTTTAATTCAGCAGTGACCCAATTTACTGCGTGCAGCCAGCTACCCCAGTTAGACCCACTTAGGAATTCTCCAGTAACACACCAGAAACGCAGCAACACACACACACACACACACACACACACACCACTCAAGCAAAGCGGATAGTTTGCTAACCCAATTTCTTAAAACATGAAATAATCCCAAAATTACACGTCTAACATAAATCTGCAGCATCTTCTTTAAGTTCTCAAACATGTTTCTTTCTGGTCACATGGTGCCCTTTCACACATTTCTCTTTTTTGCATTCATCCAATAGTACAGCCAGACATTGTGGTCTGCATGGTTAGCTACATCCAACATTTCAGCTGCTTCCCTCCATTATCTAAATCAGACCAAATCAGGCACTGAAAATGCGACTCTTTATTTGAACGTGGGTAGTGTGTTGAGGCTGCGGCGGTGAGGACAGCAGAGGACGGTGAATAAGGCAAGACGCAGCGGTTCTGCAGCAAAAAGTTAAAACAGAATCAACTTTTGGGGAAATCACGCAATCACGCCGGCAATCACAATGGAAGACACCAAAGAGAAGAAGATCGTTGTTTACCGTGTAGCATTCAGCTGTTTACTGAGCAGCTGTGAAGATGGAAGAGAGAACGATGACCTTTCCAGAGTTGTCCAACCCTGCCATGAGGGAGTACAAAGACTTTATTCGCCATGCAGTCCTTTGGCGTTGAGTCACTCTACAAGTTGGGTTTGCTGGTTAGCATTAGTACTGGCCATGTAGTAACACCCCCACATCGCCGCACAACCCTGCGCTAATTGCCACAATGCCTGATTTGGTCTGAATGCAGCCTAAGGGCTCTGACCCAACCCCAAAACACAGGACATTCTGCCTATATTTACTTTCTTCTACTTCTTTGGTTTTACTGGCAGACTGTAAACCAACGTCACCTACTGTTACCATGTGTAACATCCCTGGACATGTCTGACGCATTTTAGTTCGCTTGGATATTTCTTTGTGTGAAAAGAAACCAAACAAAGGGGAAACCACTTCAAGTTGACCAACTATAGGAGTGAAAACACCCTAAAGGGTCTTGGTGTGGTTGTTTTGGTCAGCACACAGTAAAAGTGTGTGGTTTAGTGCCCAAAAGAACTGCACTAACCATGCAAACACACCAGGATTCGTTTAGACTAAACTAAACAGGTTAGGTGTGAAAACACCCTCAGTCCCGGTCCTCCAGCCACCTGCAATTTCTTTATAACAACCCTGACAGCCACTCTCCTCACTATCCTCACAGGTTGCCAACAGAGGAGGCAATGCAACAGCCAAGAGCATCCTTTCTCCTCTGAATGAGACACCGCAGATTTGCCCAATTTGCTAAAATGACCATTATTTTACTGTCCAAAATGGTCCACAGAGGGAAATAATTTTGATGCAAAGGAAATGACCCAAACTAAAAAGAAAATGGCCTCTAAAACAGCAGGGAGGAGATGAGCAGGAAGTCCAGGCAAAACCCAGCTTCTAAATACAGGATCTGAGTTCACACGTTATATCTTTTCTTTTTTTAATCCGTACAAAAACAAAAGTGTTAAAAGTTAAAACTTTGGCCTGCCAACATAAAAGACTGCCCAGTGAGGCTCTGGTTAAGTACGTCACCTCAGGTGAATTATTTCCCTGTTTTCACTGCTGCATTTTGAGTCTTTTTTCATTTTGTACAAACACAAGGTCCTGTACAGCCGATGTAATGGAACAGCGAGGTTACATTATGGAAATCTCACACACACACAGACCTACATGGACAGAGTATACTGGCTTAGGTAGAGTCTTTTTTCTTTCTGTTCTCGTTTTCTTTGAGTCCTGTATGACGCCGACCTCTTCGAAGAAATCATTTTTCTTTCACTGACAGTCTATTGTTATACAGCCTGCTGCTTTGTTTTAAGGACAATGTAATATGCTCATGCGAACCTGAGTCATTTCAGATTACCCCTGTCAGGTAAAGACTGATAGTTATTAATATTAGATCACACCATTTGCAAATACAAATTTTACTTCTGAAAGTGGATACTCATTAAATCATTTACAATTCCTACATACCTCAGAGGACGGTTGTTTTAGAATTTGAAAAGGCAACAACAAATCTTTCCTTACTATGCAGAACAAATTAAACCCTGCTTTATTTCCCTGTAATGCAATTGGGGTATCAAAAAAAGAATGGCATTTTCAGACTTTGTCTTCATTTACAAAATACCAGAAAGGAAATCATGCAACCAAGTAAGCTCTTTGTTCAGCCAATCATGGGAAAAGGCAGATCTGCATAACTGGGCTGCTATCTGTGGCGTACAAATTTCAGGTGGTGAAATTGCATTGATACAATTTTATTTTTAAGAGCAGTGAAGTGATTCAACATTTGAATCACCTTTGTAAACACGGCAGGTCTGTATGCTCATTGCAAGCATGAATGATTTTAGTAAATCTTTTTTTTGCAGAGTGACCAACAAGCATAAAAGTCCCAGTCACATAAACAGACTGTAGCTGCATTTGCTCTGATCACTCTCTTTGTGTTCACTGGTGTGTCTATAAGTATGATTGGATTTGACATTCAGAAACAATACTATTGAGCTAATTTCACTTTAAAATGCTATTCAAATGTGCCAGTGACTTGTAAATAAACTCATCCTACTCAGTCACATCACTTTGTTCATGTGTATGAACCATAAACTAGTCTACACTCTGAAACCCTCTGCTCCAGTAAGGTCCCCGTACAAACCAACTTCAGACCTCTGGGAATGGGAATGAAAGGACTTACATTCATTTGACTGGGGCCAGTCTGGTGACGGTGGGGGCGCTTAGCACAGAGGGTGCGAGGGGTCGAACTTGGCTCATCTTTTATGACTATCCTGCAAAATGCTGCAGTGGCCAATCAAATACGTGCAAGCACACATTCCTGGTACACTCCTGTACGTATTTCTACAGTTTATCTCGTGACCCTGACGAGAGATCAAATAACTGCCATTTTTCAGAACTGTAAAATCCTGTCTCTGGGAATTATAGACCTCTGTCCAGTGTTACTCCCACTGGACTTCTTGGATTGTATTTCACTCTCTTACCGGTGCCTGTAACTGGAGGTCTTTCCGGGACCAACCCAGGAACGGTGTAAGGTTTCGTTCAAATAACAGACATCCTAACGCAGACCCTTTTTACACATTACTATTTTGGCCCGAATGCAGCTCAAGTCTCCGGTCCAGACTAACTCCACTGAAGTCAAGGCTTCAAGAAATAAATCTCCTCCCTCCCCCACCCCTCACTGGGAGGGAGACTACTCCCTGTTCTGGAATAACACCAGCGTTTTTTGCATCAGCGAGTGGAGCCTCTGCTTGACGAGCGCAGAGGGAGGCCATGTCTTCTGGACCATCAGGACAGTATGAAAGGGTTGAGCGTGAACACTCCGGGGAAGAGAAGTCAGGATTTTACGGCACAAGAAATTCACTAACACACATTTGGAGTGTTTGGTGTGTGTTTGTGTGTGTGTGTGTGTGTGTGTGTGTGTGTGTGTGTGTGCATGAGAGAGAGAGATAAAGAAAAGAAAGAGTGAGGGGACGGTCAGAGCGGTAGACCCACTGTGCTAACTGCTCTCCCTTTTCTATGTGCAGACTAAAGCGAGGCAATTAGCACTTCCTTCTTCCTGCTGGGCTCCACATCCTGTACACAGCACTGAGGGGAGAGAGAGAGCGAACATGCCTTCACTGCTCTTCCCTCTATTACATATCGGACGCACCACACACACACACCCACGTTTTTACACACATCTAATCATGTTTGTTTCTAAAGAAGATGTTTGCTCTCGCCAGTCTCTTTCCTCTCTCTTTCCTCTCTCTCTTTCTTGCTGTTTATCATTATTTTGGGGGCGCTACATGATGGGTTGTCATAGCAACAAGAAGAGGGGGAACTGACCCTCCTTTCAGGCTCATGATATCACCATCTCGTTCTCCCTCCACCATTACCACACACACCTGCCTCTTTTCCCATTTCTTGGTTTGCCTCAGCATTTATTTCCCTGCTGTTTTCTTATCTTCCTCTCTTGCTCACCTAACAACCTCCAGTCCTCTTAATGTCTTGTCTTTCTTATCTTTTTCTTCCTCTGTCTCTTCATTTCTTCTACAGCCACAATCACCTGCTTTGTCAGTTCGATTTAGAGATGTGTTCTATGAGTTGGAATTTCCCTCATTCCCTCTGTCTAAAATATATCTCTCAAATAATTCTTATCCGCGGGAGAGGAAAGAAGTGTGTGTGTGGCTGCCAGTGAGCTGTTTCATCTGGCAGATGAGGAACAGGAGTGATTCTCACTGAGCTGTCAGCTCTTGTCCTTTCTCCCTATCCATCACTGCAGCCCACCTGGAACACACACACACACACACACATAGGCACGCACACACACACACACACACACACACACACAGGCATGCATGCACACACACACACACACACACACACACACACACACACAGGCATGCATGCATGCACACACACACACACACACACACACACACACACACACACACACACAATACTTTGGCATCTGTCTTAGCGCTCCCTCTGGAAACATTTAAAAAAGGAACAGCAGTGTCTTACTTTCCAACCAATCATCTTCCTCATCTATTGACTCTTACAGGGCAGTGGGTTCCTCGCTGCCCACTCTGCTAGAGTCCTTGAGCAAGACTCTGGATTAAAAGTATCACACCATCATTGGCTGGTGTCTTTGTAGTCTCACTCCACAGTAAGTATAAACAGCTGTCCTCATTCACAGTAACACGCAAGGCTGCTTGTTACTCCTGAGAGTAACAATCAAACTGGCCCTCGGTGCAGTCAACACTCGTGTTTCTGCCATTTGTGCTTCATCTCAGCTTTTAGTGCAGACATCTGTTTGTCCGTCAGTCTCACCTGAACATCACTGTGTCGACTAGCCAGCTGACAACCCTGACGACAGATACCACGGCAGCACTGCGAGATGATCAATCCATTAGTCCGCAGACACAGCATGTGAAGACAAAAGGCTCCAAAGAGCAGCTGTGATCATGGATAACAGGTGTTACAGTTACATTTCCTGTTCTAATCATTCTTAACCTTGATGTGGAGGACCTAATAAATAGTATTGCTTATTTCCAGAGTATTGCTCTGGAAATGAAACTGTATTAATATGTGATGAACCTGACCTGTTTAAAATCATGAATATTCATTAATAAAAAAATTTAAAAAGGCTTATTGCTTGATAATGTCTACACACAAGGAAAGAAGTACTCTCTTTTTTGTTTTTGGAGGACACAAGGTGAACCTTTAACAATTACCTCTCAAAATGTTACCTCTAAGAGTAAAACTGGTACCAGATCAGCAAAACAGAGGGATTTTAAAAGCACCATGCTGATAGTTTTGCATAATTTAGTTCATAAATTTTCAGTTTTTTACCCAGGATACCACAGGCTTTTAGATTGATCTCCTACCTTGTAGGAAGCATTTGGTTTCAGTACAGTATCTGAATGAGCTTGATAGATACCCCTGTTGGAGTGTTAATAAGAGAGATGAATACTTTTGTAACTTTGTAAGTGTTCACTGGGATGGATGACCACTGTAGTGAGTCCGTCTGAAGCAGCTTTAAAGTCTCTGCAATAGTCAGCAGAAATGTTCCAAGGCACCTGTCCAGCACTGACACCTGGGAATGATTTTAGTTTCTGCCCCGACAGACGAGTCGATTTTTAGTGAATGAACTACTGTAAGACATGCACAACTGTCAATGTGGTTTAAATCCAACAACATCGACACTGTTCAAATATCTAGAAAGACACACAGTAAAAGTTCACATGCAACAAGCTGTTTTGTGTGAAGCTAAAGAATCACTGTCCTCTTAATTTGTTCAGAGAAACAGAGATGTGGGTCATAATTTGTCTTAATAAGAAGCCTATGATCCTCTCTCCATCTCCCCAGTGACAGACTGTTCCCTGGTGTGAACAATAAACTCTCTGTCTGTCTGGATGAAGAGATGAGCCCCAGTATATGATCATCATTTACTCTTATGTATTTTCTGTCAGCAGAAAGTGGAATGATATGTAATCATCATCAATCTGCTGGCTGAACATAATAATGTTATTATTACAGAGTGTGGCTGCGCACAGTACAATGGGTAATGGTGTGAAGGAGATGTGTGTGTGTGTGTTTGTGGTTTAAATGTACAGTTCAGTTACTCTGTGTGTGTGTCTATCCTAATGATGAGTAATCCTAGGTGATGGCAGATAACAGCAGCATTTCAGTGCACTAGTGAGGGTGATGCATTCAGGTGTCTCCTTTGGCCGCAGATCCCACCATCTGAAACCCATTGGCAGCCTGTGCTGCTTCAATCAGTCCTTTGGGGAGGCCTCATTTGCACAAATGGTGTTTTATGATTCCTGTTACAGACAGATATGCTCCTTCACCAGCCAGTAATTGACTACCATTGCCCACAAAGGTGCTTTTTTAATGCAGCGTAATGGTGTTTAATAGCAGATAATAGAACGTCAGCTCGCTAAATGAGGTAATTTCTGCATGTTGTGGCGGCAGTCTCTTTGTTGTTAATGACATTATATGGCGCCCTGGTGACTTGGCGGATTAGCGAGGTTGCCAGGGAACCTGTCCATATTGTGTTAATGCATAGACAGATTTGTTCTCAGTATCTTCTTTTTTTTCAAATGAAGCGCTTTAGCACCAAGGAGATGCTACTATTGACTAGCCTGGGAACCAGGCTAATCTGACGCTTTTTGCTAGATTGATATAAATATATAAATGCAGGAAATAACCAGTGTTGGGCTGTAAGTTTGCAAGATTGCAATTACATCATAATTACTGATCCCAGTAATGCTCCATTACTTTGAGGATTTAGACGTCAGCTAGTTAGCTGTTATACCGGTCGAGTGGACAGACTGGTTTGGGACCTGTTTGTTTGGTGCAGGGGTGGTTAGCCTCCGCTAAAGGAGAAGAATGGTTTTTCCTGTCTAATTCACATAATTTTGTGCTGGCTTACTAACGTTAGCTTCGGCCTCCAAACAACGCTATGAGAGCGATGAGAGTGAACCAAAACAGTAAAAAGTTGCAGGTGGACAATTAAACACTGAGCTGAAACTCACTATAAAGCTCTGTAAAAGCTGTAGGTTCATCACTATGGCAACCCCTTTTACACTTTTCACATTTTCACATAGTCATCTGATACGTGGTAATCATAAAATTATTGATTATAGCCACTTAAAATACAGAAGATGTGTCATGTGGGTGTGGACCTTTAAAAGAGCTAAATAACAAAAATAAAGTAGTAAATAACGTGACTAAGTGACTTTTACAGCTGAGTAATTATAGTAATGTAATAGTAATGCGTAATTAATTACATTTTTCAAGTAACTTGCCCAATGCACAATTGAAACAATCAGTCAGTCAGCTTATAAAGAGATAAATAAGAATAATTGCCCCAAAAAATAAGAAAAAGTAATTGCCTCCATCACTCTCCTAACGTACCTGTAGGTCTGGCTGTAAGAAAAGACAAATTGAATGACCTGCTATGCCAATCTCACCAAAGCACAAGATGTTTTCACATTCAGTGCGCCCCACTCACATCATGGCCGGCGGCAGCTTGTTACAGTCGGAGGGGCTCCAAGGTGAGACATTTCACCAAAATCTAATCAGATGTTTTGGATGACAAAGTGCTTCGCTACAGCAACGATTACACTTAGCAGGCTGGACTGACTAGATTACAAAGAGTTGCACATGGCCAGCACTTGTTGTCAAGCCTTGTGCAGAGTGATGATTAATAGAGCTGTGGAAGTGTCTGACAGGTAAAGAGAAAAAGACATGTTGACGAATGAATAAATGAAGAGGGGGAGGAGGAATTGGAGAGAAAGTGAAATAGGAGAGGAAGATATAGGGGTGTGTGATCAAGAACTGTTTTTTAATTATTGTTCCCTTTGCTGCCTTTTGTTCTTCCTCTATTTTCCACCCTGAACCCTCCCTCCTTCTGTCCTCCTTCCTGGCACCAAATATCCACTCCCTCCTTCCTCACACCGAACTACTAATAAAAAACTTTTTATTTCCATAGGGGATTCAAATGTTTCAATTATATTTCCACCCCACCCCCCTTCTCCCTCTCTGCCATGGAAGGCGGCATTCCTCATAAAAGAGAAGATAAGAGAAGAAGAGAGCAGAAGAGACGGGTCAAAGTTTGCCTTTATTCCTTTTCTGTCAGCGAGGGATCGGCCGAAGGAGGATGAGAGGCTTCAAGGCAGACAGTTAACAAGGCACACGCATGCACACATGCGCTCTCAACAGCACGGATGACACTAAAGCAACTCCTGTAGCCTCCAGTAAATCGCACAGCCTGACAGATACACAGTCTTTTTTTAAATAAAGACGAATATAACATTTCTTCATACCAATTTAGAGACAGAGTATTCTTTTGTCAACCGGCCATGAGGTGCCAATCCATCGTTTGACAAAAGTGTCAGTAAAGTGCAGGAGATACCGTGTGCACCTCTACAACGCTCAATACTTCCACACGTGGAAAGTGATAACAGTTGTAGCCTTGAGTTGGCAAACCGACAGCAGAGGATGAAGCACGGGCAGCGTGTTGTGGTGACTGAATTTATATGAGCTGATATCTGTCTGCTGAAAATTGAATTTCTGGCCTTTAACCTGACAAATGTTTTTTGTCCGTTCATCTTGGCAGCAGTGTGATTTAAATACAAGATACAGAGAAAAGGTGGGATAGCCAACATGCTGATGTGTCATTGCATCTCTTAGTGTAGCAGAGTCTTGTCTGACACGAATAATGTCGGAATGGATTGTTCTTCTAAATCAAGTATTTGCATAAGAATGTCCTGTTTTGTCTGATTTATATTAAGAAGTCAAATGTATTCATTTTATTCAGTTTTTCCTTTTCAGGGTCACTGGGGACTGGAGGCTATCCCAACATGCATTGATTTTGAAGGTAGAGGAACACAATGGGCCATTCGTCACTGTTAACACAAGAAAACCTCATTTAAACTCTGACCTCTAAGCGCTGGAAGAAAAACCCCACTGAGCAAACTGAGAGGACCCGGTCTGGGATTTAAACCCGGGTTGTTCTCGCTGTGAGGCGTCGCAGCAAACCACTGCTACAATTCAGATTATGAAAACAATTCCCCAGGTTACGTGATGTCTGTGTATGTCTGTAAGGTAAGCGATGTTGTACCAGATGCCAGCTGCGAGGTGAATATTAAATCTAACTCGACAGTAAATCAGCGAAGTGTGTCGGTAATATGGGAGCAGCTGTGACGTGAGGGCAGAGGCATGGCTGCAGATGTGGAGGAAGGCAAATATCAAATTAAAATTTAAATCACATTGAGATCAGCGTTGACAGTGACGGCAAATATGTGAGAGACTGCTCTACTAAACAGAGAAAAGTTGAATGGTGTAAAGCAGTCTTGGCACTGTATATATTATGCACACTTAGAATAATTGTTAGACAATTGACTTGTACTGCAACAAAATGTTACAAATACGTGACAATGACCTCTTTAGTCAACTCGGGCAATTAGTAAACCATTTCTACTACAGTTCCCCACAGCTCATTGCATCCTCAAATTGCTTGTTTAGTATTTTGCAGGTATTTGGTAATAAACCAAAGTACTGATGATGACGCTAAATGGAAAGTGAAGGGATCACCAAAGTTATAAAAATTCTGTTGCGTTGGGAACATGGATACCTGAACCAAATTTCATGACAAGCCATTGAAGAGTTTGAGACATTTCACTCAAAACAACCAATGTCAACCTCACAGTAGCCAAGAGGAAAAGTCAGGGGATCACCAGCGTCTTTCGGCTTAATCCTCTGGGCTCCATGTACAAAATGTTACAGCAACAGGTGTTATTTCAGTCTGGACTGAAGCGGCAGTCCCTAGAGCTAGCTGCTAGCATTCCTAAAAATAACACAGACCATTAAACAATCAGTAAAAAAGGGAATAATTAATTTTTTTTCTTGATCGACTGAATTTTAAGTGAATTTTCATCATGAAAAAGAACATGTTGTCCCTCAGCTTAGTGTGTCCCCAGTTTGGGTGTGTGTGTGTGTGTGTGCGTGGCGGGGAGGGTGGATCCAATGCATCCAGTCTGAAGGCCAACAGCTGCCCACAGTGTGACAAGAACAAGACCTCAGCAGAACGCTGTTAGTCTTGTGCAGAGTAATTCTTTTTTTGGGGGGGTTAACTTTGGTGTCATGGCAACAGCACCAATAAGGCCTCATGGGAGGAGAACAGAGGGATGCTGTAACCAGGGGCAACTGAGTGGTAACTAGGGTTACTGTATCCTTGATCGAAGCAGAGGTAAACTGCTTGTTCTGTGCTTCTGTACAGAATGCTAAAACAGTGCAAGAAACCTCCTTTTTACCTTTATGTGAAGTTCTTTGTCGGGCTAAGATAAATGATCTCTCGGACCGTGAATTAGAATCCAAATGCATGTGTTTTGTAAGCTTTGGAGTCTCAGTGATGAACATATGGTGATATCTGCAAGTTTAGCTCAAGGGGTTTATCAGTCTCACATAACAGATAATAAAAAACAAAGTTTGGAAACCACAAATAAAGGCAGTCACTGTTGAGTCTACTCCATCCTGGTTGATTCCCCTGAGAGACCTGTAGGCAGAGTTATTATGTATGCACACACACACACACACACACACACACACACACACACCAGGCGAGGCCACGGTGTTAATTATGTGGCACGTAAATGTCATGTCTTAAGTACCCCTGGTGTTTTGAAGCTCATAACAGAAGACCCCTACTCTTTTAATAATACACACAGGTGGTGTGTACAGATACTAATCAGAGTGCACACATTCTGCTGAGTGGCAGCTCCCAACCAGCATCATTAAGAGTGAAAAAGTCAGGAATTAGCAGGCGCTGCTAGATTCTCTCCCAATATGAAGCTCATGGAAGAACAAACACCGAGCGGCTCGGCTCCTGATCACCCGTGCTGCCAATCATCCACTGTAGCTGCATTCACCATGGTAACCCCACTGCTTTTTTGATGCTGAGGTGCCTCACTTTTCAAGTGCTGTGACAGGTACTTCCTCTGCTACTAATGGTGTAATCCAGCAACACACACATTTCCTGGCGAGGTAATGGATGCTGCTTCCAAAATCTGCACTGTCAGATGTCACACGCGTAATTACAGCACTTTCTCTCTCAAAATCCACACCATCCAACTGGCATCAGACCGGCGCTTTAAAGAGGATGAAACACGTCGCAGGCAGAGTTCATTCTCTGCAGTTTTGTCTTAAGCACTGAACAAATGTGCAACAAGTAAATTAATAGTAACAAAATAGCCATAATCAATAAATAAATGACTATAAATATGCCATTAAATGCCCCCAAAATAATATAAAATATACATGTAGGAATAATGATTGATCAAATGCGACAGTATTTATTTAATCTAATATTTCCCCTTTGAATATAAATCCCCCCATTTATTTGTCCAATGTATTTATTAATGTATAAATATGTTTATTTCTGTATTGTTTTCCAGATACTGTAGAAGACATTCACTCTTCAGACTTGTGGTCCAATTTAAAATGTGCGTTGTGCGCTGCTAAGTTAGCCTGATAAGCTAACATGTCTTGATTAAAAACGTTCTTATTTCACCCTTAATCATTAGACCTACCTTCTACAGAGCAGGTAAAGCCGGTGTAACTAATCCCATTAATGAAAACCTAAATGTATTTTTAACAGTGGCTGGATGGCTGCTGTGACTCTAGAAGCTGCCAGCTGATCGTCTCCACTGTCTTTTCAATCATCAAAGAAGTTTCTAATACACTTTACTCCATGCCTCCCATTGTTAATGTTCCCCAGCATACACATACACACACACACACCCACACCCACACACACACACACACACACACACACACACACAGCACAGCGCAGCACACACTCGTCCACAATCACTGGGTGTAATCTGTTCAGGACACAATACGGCTCTGATCTAATCACTGTTTGTTTGTTCAGATTCTTGAAAGGATCTTGGTGTGTGTGTGTGTGTGTGTGTGTGTGTGTGTGTGTGTGTGTGTGTGTGTGTGTGAGAGAGAGAGAGAGAGAGAGACAGAGAGAGAGAGACAGAGAGAGAGAGAGAGAGAGAGAGAGAGAGAGAGAGAGGGAGAGTGGTTGAAAAGGTCACATCAGTGAATCAATGATTGCCTCTCACACCTCCGGCACTTAAGTAGAGAAAACGATTGGACTGATTAAAGGCTCTGCTTTGTTCCCGATGACTTGTTTAGACTCATAATTTTCATGGCCTTTGGTTTCAGTCTCTTCCTTTCTCATAATCAGTTAATAGTCAGAGGGCTGCTTAAAAGACCTGTGTGCAGGTTCAGTAAAGGCAATTGTGAAGGTTTCTAACGACTGAAAAGGGCCACTTTGATGTCACCAACATGTATTTTCCACTTATCTTGTATAGTTACTGATAGATGATTTAAGTGCACCAGCTTAGAGTTTAGAGGCTTGTTAACTCCACAGAGAATACCATTTAGGAGGTCACTGGATATTTTATGCTTTGGTTTGTCACTCTTGTTATAATGTCATGTTCATAATCCTCAGTTTATGTGAATCTTTTAAGATCTCCTGTTGTCTTCGCATCCATTTCTCTGTTACATCCCTCTGTAACACACAGAGAGCTCTGCTTTGGAGAGGAGATCAGGAGTTGAAGAAAGGATGGAGAGAGGGAAGCGAAGGTAGAACAAACACGATAACACAGGCATAGATATGAGATGGAGGACACACTGAGAGAAAAGAACCAGGATAGAAGAACCTGAACAGGTAGAGTGAACAGGAGAGAGCTGGGAGAAACTGAATGTGAATACGTGGGAAGAGTCGAGGAGGAAAAGGGGAAATAATATACGGTAGGGGGGTGCAGTGAGGAGGAACATGGGGGAGAAGGTGAAGGAAAGGTGGGGGAGGGAACCAAATGCCCACTCATCCCACAGGCGCCTCAGCTTTGTTTCACAGTGCTGCCAAATGTGGCGTCATGCTGCCACGCGAGCGCCGGGACTATAGTTTCAAAAGCCTGAGTGCAGCTCGCACTGCGGAGAGGAGTAGTGAGGGGGAGAGAGAACAGAAGGGAAAGTAAGGAAAGGAAGGGATAAAAGGAAAAGAAAGGTAGTTGATTGTAAAGAATTTTGCTTGATTAATAAAGAATGAAAGAAGGAAGTGCAAATGAAAAGTGCCAATAATTCTTCAGGACTATTTCTGGCACAAAAAAGTTTTTTAATCTGAGGTACACATTAAAAGAAACGGAGGAAAGGATTTATATTGTATTCTACTCTCACTGTATATCATCCTGATTCCACAATGGTGTGCCCAAATCCAACCATCTCTTCTGTCCTTAAAAAAGGCACATTTATAAAAATGTTGATTCTGTATCTGAAGGCTTTCATTTCAGCTCTGTGCTCCTGCGATTTTTACGCCGTGCAAATATGCCAGGGGAACGAGCTGAAAGGAGAGGGGATTGATCCTGACCCAGCCGAGGGCAGAAAGCATCAGGTGAGGAAAATGTCTTCAAAGGGCGTGTTAACTCCCAGCCTTTGATCCAAATCCAGACAACCAAGACGGTGAACAAAGAGACTTCAATCCCCTCTGGTCTCCCCCCTCCCTCACGCTTTCTTCTGTAGGCCACAAACGGAACCTGCACACAATCCTTCTTTACTTTTCACTCCGCTGTTTCCCTTCTCATCACATCATTCACCTTAACTCATTCAGTGAAATCTACAGGAGCCATTTGTATCATGCAAAACTGGCTCTGTCCAAACGTTAAAGGAAATCAGCCTACAAACATCCCCAAAGCTCAGTGCACTGCTGACATTACCTTCACATTTACAGAGTGTTGATCTTCTTATCAACTTTTCTGGCAAGAAAGCGCTTGTTTCCCAGCATGTCAAACTGCTGTTTTCATTCCTCATCTTTCATTCTTGACCAGGATCATTTCTGCATGCAGATGACTTGGTTATATTTTTATATTTTCCCTGCCACCGTCACTTAGTGCTGCTCATGGTGGGAACTGTTGGGTCTGTAAATATAAAGAGTTGGTCTACACCTGAGATAACTTTCTTATGGTATATAACAATATATACCATGACAAATATATAAATCAAACTGAATTGAATGTAATATCTAAATGACTGAATAGATAGTTTACCAATGACTCCCAAAGCGAGCGCCAGACATAAGTCGTCATGGTAACAATAATAAATGGTTAACGTTGTGAAATGGACGCAGTTTGATTAGATTTAGGCACCAAAACTGGTGATGAAGGTTAGATGAAGGATAAGGAGTCAAGCTAGTTACGTCACGTGACTTACTAATGTAACTTTACTTACGCATGTAAGTTCAAATAAGTCAGTGTTGACTTCCACCCTGAAGTTGTCGCCCTTTACACCTCACCTGACTTCTGCCTATGCTTGTGTCATAATTACTTTTGCCACTAGAGGTCGCTGCCTAACAATAAAAGCAAATATGGATCGTAATAAGCTACTTGCACAGACGACTTATACTCCTTTCATTTAACACATGATGGATGATTGAAAAACATCTACACAAGGTGAGACAATAAAACTCTTATGTACAATTTACATGTGCTAAACTGATCCAGGGTCTAGCAGTTCAGGGGTAACATTTGCATACTGCAGTGAAAGAGCAGTATAATGACACATGTTGTGTGTGCCAAGATTTGATACAGCTAGTCATCAGTATAAATTAACTCACACATCAGGCTGTAGAAAAAACAGTCAGCCACAACTGTATGACCACTGACATAAGGGAGGAACATTGATTATCTCGTTACAATGGCACCGGTCAGATATACATACAGTATATATGCATATTTATTTATACTGTATATACATACATACTGATAATACATGATACAGAAATACAGTCAGGTCCATAAGTATTGGGACATTGACACAATTCTCATCTTTTTGGCTCTATACACCACCACAATGGATTTGAAATTAACAAACGTGTGCTTAAACTGCAGACTTTCAGCTTTAATTTCAGGGTATTTACATCCAAACCAGGTGAACGGTGTAGGAATTACAACAGTTTCTATATGTGCCTCCCACTTTTTAAGGGACCATAAGCAATGGGGCAATCCACTCGAGAGCTATTTCATGGACAGGTGTAGACTATTCCCTCATTATTTCATCATCAGTTAAACAGGTAAAAGGTCTGGAGTTTATTCCAGGTGTGACATTTGCATTTGGAATCTGTTGCTGTCAACTCTCAATATGAGATCCAAAGAGCTGTCACTATCAGTGAAGCAAGCCATCATTAGGCTGAACAATCTAAACAAACAGAGAGATGCAAAAACACTAGGTGTGGCCAAATCAACTGTTTGGAACATTCTTAAAAAGAAAGAACGCACCGGTGAGCTCAGCAACACCAAAAAACCCGGAAGACCGCGGAAAACAACTGTGGTGGATGACAGATGAATTCTTTCCCTGGTAAAGAAAAACCCCTTCACAACAGTTGGCCAGATCAAGAACACTCTCCAGGAGGGAGGTGTATGTGTGTCAAAGTCAACAATCAAGAGAAGACTTCACCAGAGTGAATACAGAGGGTTCACCACAGGATGGAAACCATTGGTGAGCCTCAAAAACAGGAAGACCGGATTAGAGTTTGCCAAACAATATCTAAAAAAGCCTTTACAGTTCTGGA